>JAGHPS010000639.1:0-49579 GCA_020976635.1 Castanea crenata
AATGTCATTAAAGTGAAAATGAACAAAAATTAAAGTGTTATGTCATGCCTAGTTTTGGTTCAATTAAACAGTGATGTGTAATTATCTATTCCATGTCATTAACTAAACTTAAAATAAACCTTTAAAAATAATTTTCTTTTACAATATTTTTGATTTTTTGGGTATTCAAAATTTTCCCAAGAAAATCAAGATTTTCTTTCCAAATAAAGACTGAAAAATCAAAAATCAAAACAAAAATCCAAATGAAGCCAAACACATGGAAACAGACAAGCACAGAAATAAAGACAAGAACTTAGACAGAAATTTCTTTCCACCATTTTTTTCTTGGTATCCAAACGAAAATCCACCAATTTTCCAACCATAAAAATCGAGCTCAACTATGAAACCCAGCCAAGAAAGCATCATGAAAAACCTAGCCATGAAACACCATGAAAACCCAACCATGAAAACAAGACCTAACCAACCCTTTAAAACCCAAATTGAACCATGATAGGTTAGCAAATAAAAAACAACAATCCAAGCCACAAATTGATCTCCAGTCTCAATAGCACTAATATCAATTCGACTCGAGGAAATTGTCATTAGTGGCCTCCGACGAATTATTAGCCATGAGGTGGAACAGCTTGAGTCGGACTCGGCCTAGTCGTGGTGAGTCGCGTCGACAAGTTTCGAGTTTCAAAGAGCATCTACATGCAAATAACAGAGAGAGAGAGGGAGAGAGAGAGAGAGAGAGAGAGAGAGAGAGAGAGAGAGAGAGAGAGAGAGAGAGAGGAGAGAGAGAGAGAGAGAGAAGAGAGAGAGAGAGAGAGAGAGAGAGAGAGAGAGAGAGAGAGAGAGGGAGAGAGAGAGTTTTGCTTTGCTTTGATTTTCTTTGCCCGAATTTAGAGAGAGAAAGAGAGAGAGAGCAAGCAAGAGAGAGAGAGAGAGAGAGAGAGAGAAGTGTTTGGAGACAGAGAAAATAAAGGAAAATGAAACTGAAACACTTAAACATCTGACGGTTTTTTGTTTTTGTTTTTAATGGGAAGGGCTAAGTTGAATTTGAGTATATTGTTTTTGGGTTAAATGGGTCTCAGTGGGTTTTTAGTTAAAACTCAATAATCATTTGGTCTAATTTTGTTAATGCCCATTTAACCCAACTAATAATTGGGTGGGTTTGGATTCAATTAAAGTGGGTGGGTTTGGGTGGACAAATGAGATTGGGCTTACTTTATCACCCCTAGTAGTAATTAAATAACATCATATACACACACACACACACACATACAAATTTTAAAAGTCAAAATTCAGAGAAAATTAAATTAGAATCCAAAATTGAAATTTTAATTAAAGTCTAATTCTGTGCCATGTGTTCATCTAATTTTTTAATTTTTGTGGCAAGTAATGAATTATTGGATTGTAATTTAATTTTCTCTGAGATTTGGCTTTTAATATATATATATTTCAACCTCTTAAAAAAAAGTTTAATTTGAATTGTATAATTGTGACTGTTTTTAATTGTACCTGTGCATATATACCGGGTTACACACTACTTAGAATAAAATTTAACATTCCTTTTAAAAACATAAAAAACATATGATCTATTAAATATAAAAAAATTATTAAGTAATGCAACATTTGTTGAAGTTAATCTGTATAACATGTCATTACTTTATTAACGAATGCTGAGGGATTAGCAAGCTGTCCAAGGCACCTAGCTAGCTACCAGCCTTTGATTATTTGCCTTGGGTTTCATCCAAATATATATATCACCTTAACTGTGGCATCTTTTTTAACTTTTTTTTTTTCTTGATGATACAATCGTTGTCCCCACCATTTATCACCGTATATAATCTCATAGAGGGTGAATAATTTGTTGAAGGTACAAGGCCTTTGGTTGTCATGAAGTCAAATACCTAAATAGATTTTTCTACAATTATATTATCACTTCTTAACTCTCTTTATTATATATTAAAAAGGTTCCATTCTGGTGACACAACTTGTGAATATCTCATGTGACATGCACAACTATTGTGTTATCTTGTCAAGTTATCCAACTATTGTGTTAAAAAAAATTAGAAGCTCCATTTTAGTGACACAATCATCAATATCATGCGTGTATTTTGCAAAACTGTATCAGAAACGAATTAAGCCAAATTTAGAGAGAAAGAAAGGTTATTTAAGTTAATTTTCCCACTTCACTCGTGCTGCTCAGTGTCATATTGACATGTGTACCAAAATGGCAAAATGTAAATTATCCATTTCTAGACCATACGATATGCCACATTGACAAATCGTTTTCAAAACCTTCCCACTCGTATTGGAAGATAGAACAACATAATTCAATTTAGAAAATTGTCTATAAATGAAGCCATTTTTCATTCAACAAAACATACATTGAAAATACACACCCTTTCTTGTGGTTGATTAGAAACTACATCTCGAAGATGGAGCAAAACATGTTTTCGCTGAAACTGTCTCCAATATCTTAAAGGGTGTAATGATCATGATGCTCACATTGCTCATTTTTAACAACAATCCTGTTGAGGCTGCAAGGCCTTTGGTTGCTGTCATCATGAAGTCAAATAAACTTGAGACAGCCAAGCTGGTATCAGCTCCACAAAATCGAGCCCCGGTTCCACCTTCTGGGCCTAATCCATCATATCCATGAACTGACTTTCCTCTACCCAATGATAACGGTTCAGTTTGCCATCATCAGTGAAGATCATGGAGGAGCTTAGCAATTTGGTCGTCCGTGGAGTTTGTACTCACGCTTTTTCTGAATTTCAATAATAAATAAAATAACTGTAGCCACTTGCAAAATGATTGTTGGTTTTATGTTATAGTTGCATTAATCGTAGCAAACCAAAAATAAAATGTTCTCTCCTCTTCATAATCATGGTTTTTCCAGCAAATTGGGCTTACCACCGATTTTCACCATGAGTATAATCAATAGAGTAATGGAGGATTTTGTTGGGAAGAAACAGAGAGAGAGAGAGAGAGAAGAAGAAGAAGAAGAAGAAGACGAAGAAGAAGAAGAAGTTTTTTTTTTTTTTTTTTTTTGGGGGGGGGGGGAGGGTTAAAATGATAAATTCATTAAGCTAACAAGCCAGTATGGGCTGAGTGTTGGCTATAAGCCTTAAGTAGTACATGCCTGCAATGTCTGCTTCTAACAAACTACACAGTTCATTTGAAAATGGATTCTCAAGAACTACAAAACCATCAGTCAAGCAGCAGCCTTCCCTCGAGAGCGTGTCTGCACATTTATTCCCCTCCCTGTACACGTGCTTTGATCCTCATGCCTTGGAACCGTGTGAGCAAGGTCCTGCAGTCATTTAGAAGAGGAGTATAGTATCTGTTAGAGGTGTTCCTAGCACAAACCAGGTCTACAACTACTCTTGCATCAAGTTCCACAACAATATTATTATCCCCATCTGAGATGCCAACATCAATCCATCTCTCAAAGGCCCAAAATTCTGCTCTACACTAGTTGCCATACCTATCTTCCTCAAGTAGCCTTTTACCCATTCCCTTGAGAGTCTCTGATCAAGCCTCCACCTCTGCCAGAGTTCAGTTTATACCAGCCTGTTGGAGGTTTCTGCCAGTGCACCCGAGAGGCACAAAACTGTTTATTTTTTCTGCTACTTGCTTACGCAGAAAAAATACTCTGTTGCAAGTCTGGTGCAAGAGTGGTGAATATGAAGATTAAGGGGTTTGTTGTCAAAGACAACTCCATTCCTGTACTTCCAAATCTCCCCAACAATGAAAAGGAATCCCATTAAACTTTGACAAAGAAGAAGCTTTAGTGTGAATAATCATATGCTTCTCGAGGCTTGCCTTTTAAAGTATATTTGTTTTTATTTCTTTAAATAATTTATGATGTTTTCGAGGTTCAATAGTTTCAAAACCATGCTCATAATAAGGCGCAGTATTATTGGTTGGTGTTAAGGATTTAAGGCTAGGAGGTTACGTAAAAGTTGGCAATGGCAACTGCATCGCCCTGTTTTTTTATATTTTCTATACATTCTATTTAAGCACTATTTGAAATTACATTTCGTCCATAAAATTTTAGTGTGCCAATGCGTGTTTTAGCTGGGTGGTTTTTCGTAATTTGCAATTTTGAATAACCTATAACGTTCGGTTTGTCAACTGTTACGAACAAGAATAAGGAAAGTCCCACAAAAAAAAAAAAAAGAGAAAAGAGAAAAGAGAAAGGAAAACTAGAAAAGTGAGTACCTTTCTCAGTCTACATGCTCGATTAAACATGGGTTTTCTAAGTCTATGCTGAGATTTTTGTCAAAACACCAAGTACGATACCTCTGAGTCTGACCATAATAAGCCTCTGCTCATGGCCATGGCCACGGCCATCAAGGGGCAGATTTACGATGAGCTCAGCAGGTTTTTTTTTTTTTTTTTTGTGTGGCTTTCTGGGTACTTTGAATTCCTGTTTTTGTTCTTCTCGGGCTTTATTTTGTCTTTTTGTTTGGAGTAAAAATACGTAAAACTGAGTTTTAGCATCTGGGTTCTTTTGTAACTAATGGTATTAGCCGATATGTGCTGAATTGTTTTTAGTTTTGGGATTTTGGGCATGTGAAAACTATAGAACTATGTGGGGTGTTTTGGGTATGTTAAATTTGTTGGATTTTTTGGGGTATCTTTATTTTTATTTTTATTTTTGGGTCACCTGGTGCTTTGCCATCTGGGTATATGAGAATTTTGCTTTTAGGGAAATTAAAATTCAATTCTTTTAATTGAATTTAATTCTTTTTGTAAATTTTTCATGGATTCTGATTTGTCAATGGTTCTGTGGTGATAGAAACTTAATTGGAGTACGATAGTTAGTTTTAGAGAGGAAGGAAGAGATGGGGACAATTCTGAAGTATTGGTGGCTATGTTGAAGGAAGCAGTGGATTTGGTAATAGATCTGAACATTTTAAAACATTTTTTCTGGTTGCTAATTCTGTTTTGTGTGTGTGTGTGTGGAAATGGTTCTCTTGTGTTAAAAATTTGAACTTTGTGAGTGTAGGAATGGATAACCGTTGAGGAAGTATTGGACAAACTCTAGGTTTCTTCATAATTAGATACTGCCTTTAATTTAACTTGATAAGGCACAAACTTCTACATTTAAAGCCCAGCAATATTATAATTTTTAATTGTTTATCTTCATGGCTGACCCTAGCTAATTTTTGGAGCATCCATTGCTGACCTCAAAATTTAGGATTAAGGCTTTGTTGTTGTTGTTGTAGGTGGTTATATTGCAAATTCTGTATGAGTATGGGGAAATGATCCTATATCATTGTCATTATCAATTTTTAGGTTCCTTTTACATATACATTTATGAATAATTGATTCATAGTTGTTTTTTATTTCTTCAAAATGCAGTACTGAACTGTGCTGGTAGAGATATAATGTAAGACTCATTTAAAAATACAAATTACAAACTCTAGATTTTGATTTTAGCATCTGCATAACAAAATACTCTTTGAAGTAATTTTCTTACTATAAATTTTGTTTCTCATTCTAAATGTTACAGAGAAATTCAGCTTTCAATTTAAGCAAAGCCAAGATGGAATTACTATGAATGTTCTTTGATAGTTTTTTCATGTTCCTTGCATGTGCATCAAAACTAGTAATACAAAAGAGAGAGTTTAGCCTTTGTGTGTATTGTAATAGAAAGGCAGTAGAAGGGCAAAATGATAGAGGAGAAGAAGAAGAAAAGAGCGAAACTGGCAGCAGAAATTCAGTGATTGTTATCTGCTCCATCACAAATTGTAGAGAAGGGGCATGGGAGGAATTCTTCTCTCAAATCGCAGAAACTCAGGATTTATGTTGTTAGTGGGGCATTAGTTAGATCTTTCATGTATTTCAAATCACAAAATGATTTGTTGGTTGATGGATTACAATATGCCTCCATGCTTAGGAACTTGGAGGAAAGAGAGGAGGGAGAAGGGGAAAGTAAGGTTGTAAGTGACAATGAATTGAATTTCAGGTACTTGTTGAAATGACACTAATTACATTAATTACCACGTCAATTTGTAAACATTTTGTTAAAAATTTTCTAGTAGTTTTAGCATTTTTCTAATTGCATATTAGCGCGTTAATAGTTTGTTAGTGCCAAATGGACAGTAATTTCAATTTTCATTAAAAAAAATAATTTATATTCCAGCCCCCCTCAATCAAAATCCTGGTTCCGCCCCTAGCCTTTAGGGTTATTAAAAGTTTTTATTAATAGAATTCAATTTCTTATCTAATGTTTTCATGTGAAATTCTTGTGAATATCATGTGTAATGCTATCCCAAGTGCCATGCTCATATAGTGTACAAACTAAAGATGGTCTAGTATGCACATAAATGCTTGAGAATATCATGTGTAATGCTATCCCAAGTGCCATGCTCATATAGTGTACAAACTAAAGATGGTCTAGTATGCACTTTCATGCTTGGGAATTATGTGGTCTATAGCGTATAATCTATACCACTCAAATAATTGTGTATTGCATTTGCATACAAGACTCACAGTCTTGGGTAACCCATAGTCTATAGATTGGAGATATAGCCTCCTCTGGGCTGAATCTTGCTGCTAGCGCTGACCAGAAACTCTTTCCTTGCAGGAATGAGTAATTTTCCCTCATCCAATTTTTTTTTCCAATCATCTAGATCTGAACTTTTGTTGTGCTGAATGACTCCCGACAATTATTTTTATGGTGAATGTTGTCTAATGAATTGAAGAATGTTAGGAAAAGAAACACTATTGGAAGCTAATACAATTTCCATAGCATCCAGTTTCACAATTAAATAATGGATTCCTAACTCCCTAGCTAATATCTAACTGCCCAAACTTCAGCCAACACACTTGAAGCTTGCTAATGCAGGGCATTTAAGTAGTTGTTTTACATTTGTAGTTGAACGCAAAACCAGTGGCAATAGTTGCTTGTGTCTAAACAGTGGGTTGAAGGTATTGTAAGTTTGTAATAGCAAGCACTTAGAGCCATTTGTACCCTAGTTAGTATGTTAGTTGGTTAGATTGCCAATTACCAATTAGATTAAGTCTTTAATTGAGCCAATCCAGAGGCTGCTAGTATAGTGCAGCTTGTATAAATAGCAGATTAGTCTCTCCGTTCTCATTTGTATTCAGTTTTTGTATGTGAATGAAATAAGTCTTTTAGAGCTTTTCTTGAACTTTGCAAAAGTGCCTAACCACCTGTCAATTTGTTCTAAGTAATTCACATTCCTTTTAGTTCTAATTCATATCACAGCCAATCACTTTCCCTGCATCACTTGCCCAATAGCTCAGTGGAATCCGTTTACCCAGTTACCCTCGGCATTTCGAACAAGTCCACCCCACCAGCCTGGCCTGTACTCCCCCAGGAGGAAGATAGAGACAAATCCAACAACATCGTTTCCAGAAATCCAACTACAATAATGCCATTTCAGTAAAACTTAATACAAACAGAAGCATTTCATACAAGTGCCAAAGCCCCACATTGTTCTCTGTCTAATTATCCCCCTCAGGTTTAACACGTGGTGCAATTAGTGGAAACGTGTTTAATTACTGATCACTGGCTGTCAATCTGTTAATAGTTCTGTTTGAGAATTAGTTCTGACTGCCTAATTGATCTAAGCTTAAGCTTATCCAGTCCTATAAATAGGACTCTTGTATTGCATTACGGAGTGTGCTGCATAATATCAGATTCAGATATTTTTCAATCATTCTCTATCTCTGTTTTACTCTTTCACACATACAATCTCAAACTCTTTCAGTATCCATCGGTATTGAGTTGAACCAGCCCACTGGAGGTCTTTCCCATTTCAGAAGCATAGTAGACCTGACTGTGGATGCATGGTTTGATGGTAAATAGGCAAAATTTCCATTGCCTGACTTAAACTTAGATACTGTACTCTCAGGTTAGGGCATTTATTGCTGAATATTACTGCATTTCTATGCAGCCAAAGATTCCATATGCCTGTCAAAAACACAATAGCCCAATGGGTAGAAGATTGAGCATGAATAATAGAACAATTGCCATTCCTTTTGAACCAGGAATGAAGGGGTTTCCCAAGAGAACACCGTTCATTCTTGTGGAATAGTTACACATGTTGAGCATGGTTTGGGTTTTGTTATTTGCACTTTAATACGTCTTGTGGAGAGGTTACATAAGTTGCAATTGCAACAGGCCATTGAAACTTTTCTTGGTTTTGAAACCAAACAAGACAGAATATGTGTTATAAAACAAAAAATAACTTTAGAAAAAATAACTTTTCTATGATATATGCCACTCACAATGGTTGTGTATTGCATACAGAACTCAGGGTTGGGTAACCTATAGATCAGAGATACATTGCAGCCTCCTCTGTTCTGAATCTTGCTGCTAGCGATGACCAGAAACTCTTCCCTTTCTGTAATGAGTATCTGCCCTCACCTATTAATAATTTTTTTATTATAGCTTTGCTTCATCCAAATTTTTTTCAGTCCTCTAGATCTTAACTATTGTTGTGCTGAATGCCTCCCTACAGTTTTTTTTAATTATGGTGAATGTTGTCTGATGGATTGATGAATATCTAATCTTCAATTCATGAGATGTGCCATTTAGAGGTTGCATTTGTTAATAGATGTTGCTGTTTGAGTATTATTTTTGGTGATTATACTGTCATTGGATGCGACTGATTAGTGACTGGACTAGTCCGATCAATGTTGGTTTGATTTGGAATGTGATGATGGAACTGTAATTTCTTTTAGTCTCCAATTATTTGTTTGGCTTTTGATATTTGCACTTTTATATGCCTTGTGGAGAACTTACATATGTAGTGATGGCAACGGGCAACTGAAACTTTCCTTGGTTCTAAAACAGAACAAGACAGAATATTTGTTATGAAACAAGAAATAAATCTGATGGAATTTAGTTGTTGGAAGGTTTGCAACCATTGTCTATGGGATTCTTGGTATTTTGGCTCGCACTCTCTACACTGTTTAGTAGCCTGGTTAATGGAAGTGTTGCACTTCCGCCAACACTCAGCTACCCTTAGGCTGACTTTTACATGTGATGAATGATTGGTGTCCTGGAATGCTTTTTCTCTTTCTCCTTTTAATTATAATTATTCTGATTTTTTTTTTGGTTTTATTTGCAAATAGCAATTAGTGAACCCAAACTTTGTGTATTTGTTAAATTTTAAAAATATAGAACATTGTTTAATAACAAGTCTGAATTTCTGCATTTTATTATTGCTAACCCTCAAGGGGTTGGTCATCTCTTAAAAAATTATATGATGTCATTGACTCCATAATTTATTTTATGAAGTTAACTATTATGCCTTTTAGTCTTCTTGAGATAGCCATGCTTGCTAATAGAATGTCTTATTTTATAGGTGAAATAAGGTAATATGATTGCTTAAATTTGATAGCACTATATGTGCTCAAAGGAGGTTTTAAGTCATGCCAGTCTCCATCATTTAGATTTTTTTTTTTTTTTTTTTTTTCTTTATTGCTGTGGACTTGGTTTTGTTGAACTCTTACCTTATTGTTGATAAGATTCTCCATGGTACTAAGTACCAATGATCATGGTATGTAAGAAATTGTTTCAAAATTTGCTGCTCAATTTTCTATTATTCCACTTGTTCCCATATTTCTTCACTAAAAATTGCACATGATTGTTCACAACCTGGGGAAATAGATGAACATGGGATTTTGTAGGGAAGTATTTTTTTTACTTAAGTAATAAGATAGTCATATATCTTTTGAGGAACTATAGACAATAGTAATAGTAGTGCACATGGTTAGAGATGACTTTTTTTCTTCTTCTCCTCTGCTCCTTACTCTCTTTTAATGTGATCAGACATTAATTATATATTCAAGTGGTACAACAGGTAAACCTAAAGGAGTCTTCACCCTCACTGAAGCATCACTGCAAAGGTATGCACACCATGTATCTCGTGTTTCGATACACTTTGTAAAAACCTAATGGCCTCTTATAAACTACCATCCGTGTGAAAGATCTTATTTTTGTTTGGTATAACATACATCTGGCCAATATGCTTGACTGTATATAATTATATGTTTGTGGTGTCAATATTCATTAATGGACAATATTTGATATCAAAAGAAAATCATTCATGTAGATGACTGATTCGGTAGAAATCTTACTGTAGATAAATGCTCTTCAGAATGTTTGATCTGAACATTTATTTGTTATTACCTGTTGTTAACTAGACTTATAGTACAAGTGATGCTGAACTCACCTTGATTGAACTAGTGCTTGCAACTATGTAATCTGATGTTTTTGTTTTTTGTTTTCTTTTAATTATAGCGTCTTAATTAATTTGTCATTCTTAAATTGATGTTTGCCACAAATATTGACTGAAGCTTGGATGTGTACATACACAGATCAATTTTCGCATTGCCTACCATTACATTATATCCATCATATTTTACACATTTAGATTACAAAACATTTATAGTTAGTCAATCGTCATACAATTACAACTTCAGTGTATGCCTTTCTTGGCTTACTTGTGTGAGTTGCTGTATAAAATTTGATTTGGAATTTCAGTGTTAGTGATCCTTAACTTATAAGATACATTTTCATGGCCTTTTTAATGCTTTACTAGCCCCTCTGTATGTGGATTTAACGGTAATTTAGTTTACTTTATGTTTCTGTTAAAGTTCTTTTTGTTGCACAACTTTTAGTTGTATTATCTCTGATCATGTTGTAGAAGGTTGTGGGCATCATCGATGTGTTGAAATTTGAAAGGTTATTCTTTATTGTTTGATGTGGTGTATTTGGAGGAAAGAAATGCAAGGAGCTTTGATGGGTGCGAGAGGAGAATGATAGAGCTGAAAGCTTTCTTTATGAAGACACACTTCTTGAGTGGATATCAGGTTGCCAGCCTTAGGGGTGTTTTTCTTCTCTAATATAGTTGAACTTCTTGTTTTTTGTAATTTTAGGGCTTTATCATGACGATCTGGTAGTATACTCCCTTGCAATTATTTTTATCAATAAAGTTTTGATTACCTATCAAGAGGAGAAGAAGAAGGTTGTGTTTATACCAAAATTTAGTGCAAGGGGAATCTGGCAGAGATGGCGTATGTCATCTCTATAATATAAAATTACAAAACATATTACATCACCTTAATCTCATTACATTCCTAAATAATGTAATGTTGTATTCTTATATTGAGATTATATTAATGTAAGACTACAATAATGTAATATTACAGTACAGCGAATCAAACGCCCCCGAAAAGTATTCAATTCAATGTGTTGACAAAATGATTGTTAGGACTTGGATCCTGATCTAGCTACATCACCAAATACTTGTTTGTGTCAGCGATTTTGAGCAAAGAGTCCCGATTGCATTTGCAAAATGTGAT
This sequence comes from Castanea crenata, assembly GCA_020976635.1. Taxonomy (NCBI): domain Eukaryota; kingdom Viridiplantae; phylum Streptophyta; class Magnoliopsida; order Fagales; family Fagaceae; genus Castanea; species Castanea crenata. The sequence continues at coordinate 11,341 of JAGHPS010000639.1, forward strand.
TTTAGATGGAATGAAGTGTTGGTAAAATTTTGAAACCCTGCTTTTCGGCCCTGTAAAGGTAATTTCCTGCATTTTTGCATTCCACCCCAGGAGATGCAATTCCAAAATGCATAGCTGTTTAAGATTTTTTTTCCCCCCTTATCTCTAAATTGCCCTCAACTTTCTCTTGAACTCCCACACTTACTCTCTTCTCTAACCAAAAAGATGTACACAAGACGGAAAACACACAGAATTATAGCAACAATGGACAAGAACCTTTTCACTCTCAACAACCCAATTTGAATCTTCTGACACGGGTAAGGTTGAGTGACGAGGAGGAGCTCTGATGAACCCGTCTGACTTCAATTCCAATTTGGTTTTGGAGAGAGAGAGAGAGAGATTCACCCACCTTTAGGCCTTAATGCTTTTCAATTGGGCTCCAAATGTGCCTTTTAAACGTCCAAATGAATATCAAAATCTTAGAGGTACCCTTCCAGTTGCTAGACAATAGTTCATGTAGTTTGAAGGTTCAGGTTCCTGATGACTTCTCGGAATTCAACACTGCAATAAAACTGCTTAAGAACAAATGTGTTACTTTCCATAGTATTATTCTCGTCTCACGGAATTGATTGGACCCTTTTTATATCTATGCCTCATTGCAACACCAGCTTATTGCTTATTTAAAGTTCGGCTCGGACTACCTACTACCTAGGATTCAACGTTCAAGTCCGACCAATAATTTCTCTAGCATCAATTTATGACGTTGAGAAGCAAAAATATTGCCAGGTTCTATATATGCAGAGGATTCATATCTGAGATGTTTGTGTGATACATGGACCCAACAGACGAATAATACTATGAAACTATCAAATACATTTTGCATATTGGAAAATCATGTCGGAAACATAATGTGATGTCACACTAAATTGGGTATTCCCAGGGAGGTTGTAAGTGACGTTGTTGTTGTTGTTATGCTTATTACCATTGTTATTGTTGTTTGGACAAGCAATACTTTTATATGATAATTATATGGTATTGCAGATATAAGGGAATATCCCATGATAATTATATCGTACTATCAATTTTTTTTTTTTCAAACCTATGATTTTTGTATAGAATAAAGTGTTAGTATACATGGCAATATCCCATGAATTAATAGTTTGTCTTCCTTCCGCAAACAAAGTTGAGTAAAATGGTAACATCAATATTGATTCATCTGTCTCTAACTTTAAGCATTTCTCAAATTATCTTAACGAGTGGGATTAACTAGAGTTCTATAAGTGAAGGATGTGACATATACTCATTACTCACAGTTTGAAAAGTACATTGTTGGAACTAGGTTGATAAAAATTAAAACTTTGGCAATATTTTAGTACTCATACCAAATAGGTATTTTACTTTGGAATTCACAATGTATTTTATTTAGCTACATTTATATCCATTAAATATAATCAAGGACGGAACTAGGATTCAAACTGAGGGAAGCCAAAGTTCTTTGTTCAAGAATTTTAAGAAGTTGGAATATTAAAATTAGAGGTTGACAAAGATGCATTATTAGCATTAATTTTTTTTAAAATCAATAATAGATATTTATAATCAAGAGTTCTGTAAGTCAATTAGCACGTCTTAATATTTTCAAGGTCTGACTAAGGTTAAACCAATTCTTTATTCTATCCACATTATAATTTTTTGTTAAATCTATTTATTCTTTTCACATAATTCTATACCTAATAACTTCATAATGCTACATATAAAAGATTCTAAAAAAAAAACTATAATTAAAAGTTCAAATCCATGTCTAGTATTCAACAAAATAATGGTTAATCAACATCATGCACTAATATTCAACGAAAAAAAGGGTGAGACAACTATTGGTGTCTTGGTAAAGGATTTTTATTTTATTTATAATTACTTGGTTAAGGTTGAGGTAGCATAAAGATGTGAGATATTTTCCTTTAAAAAAATTGCCATTTTGAAAAAGTAGTAAAGAAGAAAAAGTAGTAAAGATCTATTAAACAATCATATGATAATGAACGGTAACTTTAAGTCTTTAATTATGTAAATAATAAATCTTTTCCCATCACTACATTAATTTAGTTAAGACACAAAATTTATTACCAATAGACTAATTACACATATGCTCTGGTGGTAGTTTAGGTAAGGCATAAAACAATAGATTGTTGTTGTTTCACATGTGTATTACATTTAAGCACGCATGCCAAGTGTGTCTCAAAGTTAAGAAATGTTAAAAATTAATAAAATTCTATCATTCACAAAACTAAAAATTTTCCACAGGTTGTGTTAATGAACAATGGCTCTTTTAAAAGAAATATACTTTTTTTATGGATTGAGTTAAAGACACCAACTGATTAAAGTTGTTGGTGACACCAATTGGTGTGTGGATGGAGTGATTAGCAGTTTAAGAGTTGTCTCTGTAACTACGGGAAAAGTCATTTGAGAGGGACAAAGAGTTCTCAAATGAGAGGTAGAAATTATGATAAAGAGTATTGGGTTTTTGTGATTTGTTTTGCTAGGATTTATAATTGAATTGTTTTTAATTTTTTTTTTTTACATAGACCGTGTCCAAAGATTGTTTTTTATTATTTGAATATGTGAATTGTTTTATAGATTTTCCTTGTTGTCCGGATTTGTAAATTGTCCACATGTTTAGCTAAATATTTTTCTTGATATTCTTAGGACAACCAAACAAGGGATGATTTATTTGATAATTTTTTTTCATTTTTTGTTTCATGAGTGAACTTGAAAATTGTTTGGGAGAGGGGGGGCTAAGTATATTAATTTTACAGTCAAAAGTAAAATTTTATGCTATTATATATACTAGGGAAGTTTTTTTCAAAGGCTGGGGGGAAGGGGGTCAGGGGCATGGCCCCCCTCAGCCCCAAGGTAGTCCTGTCCCTGAATATAATTGTATTAGAATCACAAAATAATAATCATGTATTATTTTTACAAAAAAGAATGAATTTGAGTTTAGTTTTTATACAATTTGTATAATTTATTTGTAATCTCATTATGTTTAATGAGATACTATTATTCTATAACTTAAAAAAAAATCCATAAAAGAGTTTTTTTTTTTTGGGACCGGGGGGGGGGGGGCAATTCATATTTTTTAGGAGCCAAATTATTAAAAAAATTTAATTTAAGAAAAACACATATTAACTATTTTAAGAAAATGCTGAACAATGTTTTTTGTAAAATATTTTACAATGCACAAACAAAGTGTTTGTAACAAACAGAGACTTTGCAGGGGAATATAAACAATCGGTTTTTCGACATACCTCTCTTGGCCTAAACCGATAATCACATAGGAGCTTTGAGATTGTTTTGCGTTGTCCAGAGTCAACCTCAATGTAGACCAGCTATTCAAACACTATCTGAATTCCAGTTTGTATAACCAACTAACCAAAAACGTTTCTTTGACGGTATTGAATGCTATTAGAGTGATGTAGACATAATTTACAACCTAAAAAACTCACTATACTTTGTAAACACTATGAGAGAAATGCAGAATTCATTCTCAGTACAAGGGGTACCAATTTTAGTATTTATATACACACTACTCTATTAATATTGAGTGTGATAGTGGACATAGTAGGGTAGAGTAACGGTTCAAGTTATTACTTCATAACTCATGGATGTTATTCTTGGTGAGATATACATTGGGACATACTCACTTTAGATGTCCTTCTATATTCCTCTTAGTTTCTAGCAGTATTAAAAGTTGTTTGTTTTCAAATGTCTTGCTTTGCTATTGGAAATATTACATAATAAGTTATTTAGAATGGGTTGTGTTAACGGGCACCGCAAGGTGCCCGTTAACCACAATTTTTTTTTTTAACTTTTTTTCTGACAAAATTTTTTTTTTTTTGCAGTTTATGTCTTATTTTTTTTTCTATTTTGCAGGTACTATTTGGTGTTTTTTTTAACTTTTTATGACAATTTTTTATCTTTTTTGCACTTAACAAGCATCAACTACAAGGTGCCCATTATCTACAATTTTTTTATAAACTTTTTTCTGACAAAATTTATGTCTTTTTTGGCAGTTTATGTCATTTTTTCAATTTTATAGGTACTATTTAGTGTCTTTTTGACTCTTTTTTTTTTGGACAATTAATTGTCTTTTTTGCACTTAACATTCCCCATTTAGAATTAGCAGAAGATGTTTTTCTCAAAAAAAGAATTAGCTGAAGATGTTGCATTGTGGGTTAAGATGAATCCAAGAACTCCTCTCTGCCTTTTCCTACCCAAACATCAGCCCCATTCTATGGTCATTGTCTATTGACACGTTTCTCCATTAGGTAGCCAATATTGTTGATATGCTCAAGATTACAAGAATTTCCAAAATTGTAAATTTGTCATAATAACTACAAAACCATAAGATTATAGTTATTGATTGATTCGATTCTATTCCATTTCAGGTCATTTCAACCCTTAGTCAAAAACAAAAGGTCATTTCAACCCATATCGGCCAATGGCCACAGTACTCCCGTTTCTTTTTTCCTCTACGCGTGCGTATTGTGTTTTTTGACTGGATCTTACAGTTTATGATTCAGTCAAATTTCAAAAAGTGAGCATAAGCAGAATAGCTGTGGGTCACACTGCACTATTTATAAATTAAAAATTATTTTATTATTATGTTTTTAGTAATAAATTTTTAATTTTTAATAAAATAAACGATATATAAACCTACTCTACAGTTTACTCTCTTTCATGAAGAATCTCTTTCATCAGTCTCTCATCCACAGTCCAATAAAAGGATACACTTTTATTATGATTACTTTTTCTTTTCCTTCTCTTGCCCATCCCATCCATTATTCTTTGATTTATTTAAAATTTATCTCTTGTGAAATATATTTTTTAATCTAAGATTTGTTATATATACTGTAAGTGCACAATTGCACCTGGCCCTAAAAACAGTGATGGGCTCAGGCCCAATGAGCCTTCAACAATATGAATTTGTAGAGTGTGGGCTTTAAAACCCAGGTTAGAAGAGCTTAAGGAACATATGAGAAGCTAAAAAGCTGTAAACGCTCAAAAGTAATAAGAAGTATTATAATTCCACCTCCTCGGATATGAGCCAAGGACTGTTATTATTTATAAGTTTCCTTTTCTTTTCTTCTTTTTTCTTTAGATTACAAAAAAGGGAAGCCCCCCATTTCTCTTCCGGACCCCTCCTTAAATACTACTCAATTTGATAGTTGTTACACGTGTTGCCTTCACCTCCCTTTGACCTAGATATTTTTCTTCCTAGTGCCTTTGAATAGTAACCAGAAGTTTCACTTCCACTGTTCAGGCGTCACTTCCCCATTAATGCGGCTAGGGTAGTAGGTGAAGGGTCTTTAATGTGGAGGTGGCAGCCTTTAGTGCTTTTCAAACACCGATGCTTCTAGGACATCCAGGGGTTCACCCCTCTTAACCGTTGGTCTCCGTCGTGTCGTTTATGAGCTTTTACGATGACGTTCCTGACTCTTCTATGCCCATCCGAAGGTAAAACCGACCTCGGATAGGTCCTCGGGTCCTCGGCGCATGGGCTGACCCGAGGTACTAAGAAGTTTCGAACTCAAGGGCAGGTCGGCCTTCCCTAATATGACCCAAAGGCCCAGATACCCACCAGGACCTTTTTACTCCCCACAATAGCCCCTCAAAATTCTAATTTTCGATGTCCGAGGAGAAAAATAGAGTTTTGATCCGAAGAGACCTTATTTTGCACACTTCATGAATGATTGAACGTGTGGAAACCGCTTCACGTTTCAGAAGATGCCATATGGCGGTTCCATTTTCAAAACGCGCGCATTTATTACTGTAAGTTATACTTTGGCCCCCACGTTCAACGGTAAGATGGGCATCCAACGGCTCTCGTTTCTCCACGAAAATTTGGGCGGGACAAAACTAATTTCGAGGCTGCCATTCCGCACGTCATGACGCTTCGGGAACCTGCGCCTTCATTTAATTTGCCAGGGACTGATCCCATCAAAACATCAACAATCATATTTCGCCTTCAGAAAACCGTGGAAATTTGCATATCCTCAAACTCCGTAAGTTCTTACTCATCACTCATTTCATTCTTAACCTTTTATCCTCGGACTTTGTCCTCGGCTGTCTTAGTAGACACCTCCCTCTCTAGAGTCTAGCCTTTCATTCTTTTCTAATGGGTAGATTTAAGTGTCTTGTTGATACTGCCGCCGGAATGGAAGGCTTCAGAGCCAAATACCATATTCCCGGTGACGTAGGCTTAAAATATTGCCCGGCGGGGGCCGTGGCCGGTTCTAGGAAGGAGGGAGAGGTCATAATCCCAATGATAGCCTTTATAGAAGGCGGGATGACCCTCCCAATGAAACCTGTAATGAGGGAATATCTTCGCAACCATCGGTTGTGTCCCGATCAATGCCTCCCCAACGTTTTTAGAGTTTTAGGTAGCGTCGATGCCTTAAATGAACAAATGGGTTTAAACCTCACATGGCACGACGTCGTTTTTCTGTATGAAGCCCATAAACTGTCCAACGTAGGTTATTACATTAAGTCCCGATCCAGTGTCGTTAGGCTAATCTCCTGCTTGCCCAAGTCCAACAAAGGCATGAAGGACGACTACCTGATCGTCTCTGGAAACTGGCACGACGGTCTCCACTGCCCAGTACAGTGGGGGGATCCAGGTGCGACACCTGAGGACTAACCTCCCCACCCAAAACCTCCCTCAACACTAACAAACTTGCACATTTAGATATATTTCTATTTGTTTATCTTTATCTCTTGTTGTGTGAATCTGACCACGTTGTTTAATTCCTCATCTTTTCTTGTAGATAAGCAAAACGTGCGCTCTCGTTTGAGTCATTGCAACGTTGCCGACCTAAACCAGGTACTTCGATCCGAGGTGTTCGTTAGCGAAGACCGGCAGCTCCGAGCCGCTCACCTGATCCTAGGATACAATCCCATCTCCTCGGACTTCCAGGAGATAGACAACGCCATAATTGCCGGTGACCGAAGACGAAGGAGGATCAACGTAGCCCGGCCCCACTTTCTGGACGACCGCGACCTCCCAGACGCTCCTCAAACCGTCCTGTACCTACGACCCATAGCGGCCATTCCTCTCGCCGTCCATTCCGAGGTAGCTGCTATCCCAGAAGAGCAGGTCTCTTCCTCACATACGTTAGACGACGAGATAGACCAGTTCCAACTCGAAGAATACAACGAACCTCGAGGGAACTAGTTTGTCGTACTTTCTGACGAGGAGGAAGATACTGCCGAAGCCTCTGGAATTGCTGGGCTCGTTGTTGCACTCCCAGAGGACGGATCCGAGGACGATATGGACAGAATGAAGGACCTTCTCACTGACAGAGCCGCGAAGGTCAAAGTGAAGAGGACAGGGGCAACCCAAGTCCCTCCTACTCTGCCACTTCCCCCTCCTCCAGCTGAGCCAAAGGTTCCAGCCGAGGACCCCAAGAAGAAAAGAAAGGGGGAAGATGAAGGGGCAACCAACAAGGGCCCCAAGAGGCAACGCAACCCACCCCCGCCGGCTCAGCAACAAAAGACGGATAAAGGCAAGGGTAGGGCCCGCTCAGTTGAGAGCGGAGAGAACAGGGAAATGACCGACGTGCGCCGAGCACAGGCCACCTGGTCCCCAGACTTGAAACTGGACGGCGCGCCTATCTCGTGACAGTCCAGTATAAGGGCGTTTCAACAAGGCCATGCCCACCACCTGGCCGAAGTGTTGGAGCGTCCTCTTTTGCTGCCCAAGGACATGGAGTCCTTGGAAAAAATGAGCCAACCGCAACTGTTTTTGTCCCTAAAAAGGGACTTGGCGCTGGTAAGTTGACTGCTGTTTGGAGAAAAAATTTCCTTTGCAACAATACTTATAACTTTCTGTTATACCTGACCTCCTCATACTTCATTGCAGGCTGTTCAGGAGGTCTTCGTAGCTGAAAAGTTTATTAAAGACACTCGTAAGAAGGCCAGGGCCGAGCTGGAGATCAGATTGGAGACTGAGAAGTCCCTAGGAACGGCCATTGCTGAGAATGAAAAGCTGGTCACGGAGGTGGCTGAGCTGAAGAGGGAGAAGAATGGGGTCGAGTCAAACCTGAAGACCATGAAGACCCAAATAGAAGGGCAACGCAAGCTCCTCCGCAAAAAAGATGAGGATCTAACCAGAGCCGAGAAGGAACGCTCGGATTTGGAAAAGGAGCTTGCGTTGATGAAGGAAGAGGCCAGCAAGTTTCAAAGTTCTTTGAAAGCTGCCAAGCAGGCAAGTTTCGAGGAAGGGGTAGCGACTACAGAAGAGCAACTGACAGAGGCATTCGCGGCCTTGTGCCGTGAATATTGTCAGAAGGTCTAGGGGGAGGCCCTAAATGTGGCTGGAATTCCTCTATCTTTCGATCTGAGGAAATCCGAGAACATTTGGCTTCCCCTTGAAATACAGGAGATCGAAGAGGCTCCTGCTGCTACTCCTACCCCAGAAACAACTTTTCCTGCCCTGCCTCCCATATCCCCGGAGCCAATTCCTGATCCTACAGAACCCTTGGGTTCCAACAAAGAAAAGGAAGGTGATGGGGACGCCGAGAAGGATCTCAGCCAAGCCATGGAACACAATGTCCCACCAACAAAGGCAGCGGATAAAGGGAAACAAATTCTTTCTCCTTTTGAAGTGGAGCTGAAAAAGACCGAAGGACCCAGCACTTCTCATGTAGACCCTCCTTCTGAAGCTTTGGGCCGAGATTAGGGCTTCTCTTTCTCCACATTTATACTTATCCCTTATATGTAATACCTGTTATGTAATTTAGTAAAGAACAATTTTATATACATTTTGATCGCATCGCGTTTGTTTTTACTTCATTCATTTTGTACTGGTTATTGAAGTTTGTTAAAGTAAACAGATCCAACTCCAAGGATTGTCCAATCATAACCTCCACATGGCCATGCGCATATTATAAAGACTTAACAAAAAGGTCACATGGTTTGAAATATCTCTAATAACAAAAAGGCTTCATGCAACAATTAAACCTCTGCAACATATAGCATTGTTATTGGTATGATGTAAGGTCCGAGGACCGTTCTTTACATAAATATGCTTTACAATTAGAGAGACAAACTTAAGATCTGAATTAATGGACAGTAAAGCACTGCGTCCTAAGAACAATAAGAAGTTAGTTTTGACCAAGTCTATGGTCCAAGTAGTAGACTTCATCAACTTGCATGGTTCTGTTCTTAATTGAATGTAAAGTCCGAAGACCGTTCCTTACCTCACTTTGATTAACACTTAAAGATGTAAACTTTTTACAATCTGATATAGCAAACAATGAGGCACCAATTTCCTGCCGCGATAAGAAATTTACTTCAACCAAGTTTCCGGTCCGAGGACGAGATTCAACCAACCTTACATTTGATCCTTTAGATCATTAATTCAGTTGTAATTTAAAAATGTTAATTTTCCCAAAGTAGGAGGTCCGGGGACCCGACATAACTAAGGTTCTGTTTAACAAATGACAAGACATCAATTTCCACAAGGTTTGTGGTCCGAGGACTACACTTAACCAAGCTTCTGTTTGATTCTTAAAGAATTGTTACCTCAAATGTTAATTTTCCCAAAGTAGGAGGTCCGGGGACCCGACATAACTAAGGTTCTGTTTAACAAATGACAAGACATCAATTTCCACAAGGTTTGTGGTCCGAGGACTACACTTAACCAAGCTTCTGTTTGATTCTTAAAGAATTGTTATCTCAAATGTTAATTTTCCCAAAGTAGGAGGTCCGGGGACCCGACATAACTAAGGTTCTGTTTAAAAAATGACAAGACATCAATTTCCACAAGATTTGTGGTCCGAGGACTACACTTAACCAAGTTTCTGTTTGATTCTTAAAGAATTGTTACCTCAAATGTTAATTTTCCCAAAGTAGGAGGTCCGAGGACCCGACATAACTAAGGTTCTATTTAACAAATGACAAGACATCAATTTCCACAAGGTTTGTGGTCCGAGGACTTACACTTAACCAAGCTTCTGTTTGATTCTTAAAGAATTGTTACTTGGAAATTCGTGAAATATTAACACTTTTCGAATAAGTACAAACAACAGTAAACTTTATTAATAGTAATACCTTCGTAGGTTATTTACATTCCACGGCCGTGGTATAATATTTTCATCTAAGTCAGCTAGCCGATAAGATCCTATCCCTGCTACTGAAATAATACGATAGGGGCCTTCCCAGTTGGGTCCTAGCTTGCCCCAGGCTGGGTTCTTAGCGGTGCCCACAACCTTTCTTAACACAAGATCACCAGGTGCTAGTGGCCTCAGCTTCACGTGGGCATCATATCCCCGTTTAAGTTTTTGTTGGTAATAAGCCATCTGGACCATAGCTGCCTCACGTCGTTCTTCAAGTAAGTCAAGACTTTTCTCCAGGAGCCCATCGTTACTCTCGGTATTAAAAGAACTCGTCTTTAGGGTGGGAAAACCAGATTCCAGAGGTTTCACCGCCTCGGCTCCATAAGTCATAGAAAATGGCGTTTCTCCAGTGGACCTGCGCGATGTGGTTCGATATGTCCACAGAACGTGAGGGAGTTCTTCTACCCATCTACCTTTCGCATCATCCAACCTTTTCTTCAACCCATTGACAATGACCTTGTTAACGGCCTCGGCCTGGCCATTTCCTTGAGGATAAGCTGGGGTGGAGTACCTGTTTATGATACCCATGTCACCACAATATTGCCTAAACGCCTTGCTGTCAAATTGAACACCATTGTCAGAGATAAGCGTGTGTGGTATGCCGAATCTAGTAATAATATTTTTCCAGATGAACTTCTTGGAATCAACATCCCTAATATTTGCCAAGGGCTCGGCCTCAACCCATTTAGTGAAATAGTCTGTTCCCACTAAAAGCCATCTTTTGTTGCCTATGACCCTCGGAAATGGCCCAACTATATCTAGTCCCCACTGTGCGAAGGGCCAAGGGCTGGAAAGGGGGTTAAGAACTCCTCCAGGTTGATGGATATTGGGGGCGAACCTCTGACACTGATCACATTTCCTGGCGTAATCTTGAGCCTCTCTTTGCATATTGGGCCACCAGTAACCCTGAGTCAAAGTTCTGTGGGCTAAGGATCTCCCCCCAGTGTGGCTGCCACAAATCCCTTCATGCAGTTCTTCCAGAAGCCCTTCGGTTGAGTCTGGGTGTACACACAACAAGTACGGTCCTGAAAAGGATCGTTTATATAGTTTTTGATCCTTGGACAACCAGAAACGTGGTGCTTTTCGGTACCTTATCTGCTTCTGATTTTTCCTCAGGGAGAACATCGTTCCTAAGAAAGGATATGACCGGGTCCATCCAACTATGCCCAGGTCTTATGAGATGAATGCGAGGCGCATTGGTGGTGACAAGAGTGGGCTCTAGTAAATCTTCGATAAGAATAACCCTAGGTAAAACTTGAGCCGAGGTTGTTGCCAGCGTTGCTAAGGAGTCTGCATGGGTGTTTCCAGTCCGAGAGATGTGAACCAAGACAAAGGAGTCAAACTCAGCTTGCTGACGCTTGACCTGGGCCAAATACTCCTGCATTCTTGGATCTCTGGCTTCCATGGTTCCCATGACCTGGCCGACCACCAGCTGAGAATCCGAGAAGACGCAGACATCCTTCCCACCCATTCTGTACACCATTCTCATGCCCACCAAGACTGCTTCGTACTCGGCCTCATTGTTAGTGGCCGAGAACGCCAATCTCATAGATTTTTCAAAGACAATTTCTTCGGGGGAGATCAGAACAAGTCCAACACCAGACCCTCTCTGATTGGCCGCCCCATCCACATACACTTTCCAGGTCGGAGGTATTGCCGTTGTGATCACACCAACTGATTTTTCACCCAGGGGAAGTCTCCTAGAGTTTCTTCCAGCAATGGCTCAGAAAACTCCGCCACTAGGTCAGCGAGGACCTGACCTTTCACCGAGGTGCGAGGCCTGTATTTAACATCAAAAGCCCCCAGGATGGTCCCCCACTTTGCTATTCTTCCTGAGTAGTCGGCGCTGCGCAGCACTGCCTTAAGAGGCAATTGGGTCAGAACGACCACTGTATGGGACTGAAAATAATGGGGAAGCTTTCGCGTGGCATGAACAATGGCCAGAAGTGCTTTTTCCAAAGGCAGATAACGCACCTCGGCATCACCCAACGATTTGCTAACGTAATACACTGGTCTTTGCACACCGTTATCATCCCTTATCAGGACCAAGCTGACCGTGTGGACGGCCACTGCCAGATAAGCAAATAAAATCTCATGCGCCTTTGGACGAGAGAGAATAGGCGGCCGAGAAAGATAATACTTGAGTTGTTGAAAAGCTAACTTGCAGTCCTCCGACCATTGAAACCCTTTCCACTTGTTCAACAACTGGAAGAAAGGACGACAACGATCGGCTGACCGAGATATGAATCGATTCAAAGCGGCTATCATTCCTATTAACTTTTGAATTTCCTTTGGGTTCCGAGGAGGCTGCAAGTCCTGGATAGCCTTGACCTGCGATGGATTTACCTCTATACCTCTATGAGTAATCATATATCCCAAGAACTTTCCAGACCCCACACCGAAGGAGCACTTTGAGGCGTTGAGGCTCAACTTGTACTTTCTTAGAATTTGAAAAGTGTCAGACAAATCCTTTACGTGTGAGGGTATTGTTTTGCTTTTCACCACCATGTCGTCCACGTACACTTCGATGGTTTTCCCCATCTGCTGTTCAAACATTCTGGTCATCATCCTTTGATAGGTAGCCCCAGCATTCTTCAAACCGAATGGCATGACCTTATAGTGATAATTTCCTATTGGAGTAATGAAAGCAGTCTTCTCTTGATCCTCCAACGCCAGGGGAATCTGATGGTAACCCTGGAAAGCGTCCAAGAAACTCATACGAGGATGTCCGACGGTGGCATCCACCAATTGATCAATACGCGACATAGGGAACGAATCTTTGGGACAGGCCTTGTTCAGGTCCGTGAAGTCCACACATACCCTCCACGTTCCATTCTTCTTCTTGACTACGACAGTATGAGCCAACCACTCAAGGTAGAAGACTTCTTTGATAGCCCCAGCCTTCTTAAGTTTGGCCACCTCTTCCTTTACGGCCTCGGAGTGTTCCTTGGAAGAGCGCCGAGGTGGCTGCCTTCTTGGGACGATGGCCGAGTTGACATTTAAGTGATGACAAATGAAGCTCGGATCAACGCTTGGAGCCTCGTAAGGATCCCATGCAAAGACGTCGACATTTTTCCTCAAAAATTCTATCAATTCCATCTTCTCCTGGTATGGTAAAAGTGTACCGACTTGGAAGAACCTCTCCGGGTCGTCGGCGACTGGGAATTTCTCTAACTCCTCACCATGTGTCTCCTCTCCTGGCAGCACTCCAGATGCGTCAGGAGGCGTTAACTGCTATAAGCCTTTAGTGACCAAAGCCGAAGGCTCAATTCCCGTCTGGTGCAATACTGCAGCTGATATGCACTGCCTGGCTACCGATTGGCTGCCGAGGATTTCCTCAACACATTCCCCCGAGGGGAACTTGACCTTGACATGCAAGGTAGAGGAGACAGCCCCCAACGCATGCAACCAAGGCCTGGCGAGGATGGCCGTATATGGAGAATATGCATCGACGATAATGAAATCCACCTCTACCGTTTCTGAGCCGAATTGAACGGGCAAACGAATTTGTCCTCTCGGCATAACAGATCTGCCTTCAAAGCTTATGAGGGGCGAATCATAAGGAGTCAAGTCTTCCATCCTCAATCTTAGCCCCTTAAATAGATCAGGGTACATGATATCTGCACCGCTGCCCTGGTCTATCATCACCCTCCTCACATCGTAATTTCCTATCCTGAGGGTGACCACAAGGGCATCGTCATGGGGCTGAATAGTACCGGCCTTATCCTCCTCGGAAAATCCCAAAACCGGCAAAATGACCTTCGGCCTCTTCGGCCTACTACCTGCCCCCTCGGCTTGAGAATGAGAGACTGCCATCACCCTGGTCGGGCCTGACCCGGTCCTGCCAGGTGCAGCGAAGATGACATTGATGGTTCCCAATGCTGGCCGAGAGGAGTTGTTCCTTTGATTGTTTGAGGCAACTTGATTGCCCGGCCCGATAGGCTGACACAAATGCTGCTTTAACTTTCCTTCACTGACGAGCTGCTCCAAGTGGTTCTAAAGGGTCCTACAGTTCTCGGTGGTATGGCCCACATCCTGGTGATATTGATTCCTCTTTGCAGGGTCCCCTGCCATCTTACTAGGCCACCTAAAGAAGGGCTCCTTACGAACTTTCTCCAGTAATTGATGCACTGGCTCTCGGAACACTGTGTTTACAGCTTGAGGTGCTGCCGAGTTGGACTGTCCGAAATAATCTCTCCTCGGCCTACTGTTGTTGTATCGGTCTGACCTGAATTCCTTTCTCTCCTGCGGGATAACTTTCTCCTTTCCCTTTCCTTGCTGCTGGTCCTCCTCTACCCTCTTATATTCATCAATGCGATCCATAAGGCGACGTACGCTGCGAACAGGCTTTTTCGTCAAAGACTTTCTCAAGTCGTGGTCTGTAGGAAGACCTACCTTAAAGGTATTCAACGCCACTTCATCGAAGTCGCCATCTATCTCGTTAAACATCTCCCAGTAAGGGTCGGAGTATGTTTTCAGTGTCTCTCTTTCTTTCATGGTCATGGACAACAGCGAGTCCAATGGCCGAGGGACTCTGCTATAGGTAATAAACCGTGAAGCGAATGACCTAGTCAACTCCCCAAATGAACCTATGGATCCCGACCTAAGGCCGTTGAACCACCTCATGGCCACAGGTCCCAAGCTAGAGGGGAAGACTTTACACATCAGCGTCTCGTTGTGAGAGTGTACAGCCATTCGTTGGTTGAAGTGACTCACGTGCTCCACCGGATCAGTCCGGCCATTGTAGATGGTAAAGGTGGGCTGAGTAAATCTCCTGGGAAGCCTCCCCTTATCAATCCTCCGCGAAAACGGAGACTTGGAGAGCTGGTGCAACGCCCTGCTCATAGCATCGTTGCCTAGGCCCCTAGAAGGAACCCTTTTGCGCTTGCGGGCTGGCTGATCGTCCTCCCCATCGGAGGACGCTGAGCTAGGGGGTGAGCGCGTCCCTGAGTCGTAGCCACCTCCCCCATCTTCCTCAGAAGAAGGACTGGACAAGGACAGTGAAGACTTACGTCTGGCGCGGCGTAACTTCCTCTTCAAGTGGTTGATCTCCTCCTGCATGGCTCTAGAACCATCGTCATGGGTGGTGCTAGCCCCACCAGGAGTATGGCTAGCCCTTGGGTACTCTGAATGGACACTTCCTTCACGATCCCCTCGACGTTCGAGGCGCTCGAAATGATCTTCAGGCTGCGATCCCTGTGACTCTGCATGGTGAGCGCCTAAGCCTGCCATGATATCCCTACTTCTTCTAGACTAGATTTCCCACAGACGGCGCCAATTGTAAGTGCACAATTGCACCTGGCCCTAAAAACAGTGATGGGCTCAGGCCCAATGAGCCTTCCAATATGAATTTGTAGAGTGTGGGCTTTAAAACCCAGGTTAGAAGCGCTTAAGGAACATATAACAAGCTAAAAAGCTGTAAACGCTCAAAAGTAATAAGAAGTATTATAATTCCACCTCCTTGGATATGAGCCGAGGACTGTTCTTATATATAAGTTTCCTTTCCTTTTCTTCTTTTTTCTTTAGATTACAAAAAAGGGAAGCCCCCCATTTCTCTTCCGGACCCCTCCTTAAATACTACTCAATTTGATAGTTGTTACACGTGTTGCCTTCACCTCCCTTTGACCTAGATATTTTTCTTCCTAGTGCCTTTGAATAGTAACCAGAAGTTTCACTTCCACTGTTTAGGCGTCACTTCCCCATTAATGCGGCTAGGGTAGTAGGTGAAGGGTCTTTAATGTGGAGGTGGTAGCCTTTAGTGCTTTTCAAACACCAATGCTTCTAGGACATCCAGGGGTTCACCCCTCTTAACCGTTGGTCTCCGTCGTGTCATTTATGAGCTTTTACGATGACGTTCCTGACTCTTCTATGCCCATCCGAGGGTAAAACCGACCTCGGATAGGTCCTCGGGTCCTCGGCACATGGGCTGACCCGAGGTACTAAGAAGTTTCGTACTCAAGGGCAGGTCGGCCTTCCCTAGTATGACCCAAAGGCCCAGATATCCACCAGGACCTTTTTACTCCCCACATATACAATAAGTATAATGTTAACGAGATGCCTTTAAAATAATTATTAATAAATTATATCATGAAAGTTTTGATATAATTTTCATAAAAAATATAAAAATTTGTCAATAAATGATATAGTTTGGTATCAGTTAATATGGTGTACTGTTTTGAGGTAACCACTAATTCTATAATAATAATAATAATAAAATATTTTTTAAAAAGCTAATACTATTTGGACAAAGTTTAGTTATAAAATTGGTTGTAGCCTAAGGTTACAACCTTACTCAATATATTTTTATTGGAGATGAATTTTTACGAACCCTCCGTTGGATTATATCTTCTTCTTATATCTTTCATACTTGCAAAATTTCTATAAAATTAAAAATCAATAACTATGTTATTAATAAATTGTTTAAATTACAAGTTTTTGTAATTTAAAATTATGCATAAAATGTAAGCCTATAGATCATATGATAAATAATATCTAATTAGCACAAAATTTGATATGCATATTAAGAACATAAAAAACATACAATTCAACGGTTAAATTTTCAAAATATGTAGTAATGTAAACGATATTAAGTAAGGTTGTAAGTTTAAGTTACACTTAATTTTGTAACTAAACTTTGTTTATACTATTTAACTAATGTACAATATATATAGTTTATTATAATATAAAATTTTTTGATAACCAATTTATTATAATATATATATATATATATATACACACACTATTGTATTTTTTTTTTTTTTTTTACTACTTAAAGACTAGTACGATAACATAGTTAAAGGGAATAAAAAATACATCAAATATAGGCCATTCGATTGACATGATCATTTGGATGAGTAAAAAGTGAACATGAAGGCTTGTCTTTTTCACTTCCGGCCACAAGTTTCAAAATTTTACATTGAGATTCGCAGCCAGATAAAACAAAGGAAAAGAAAAAGAGGGGAAGAAGGAAACTGCTAGAAGTAAAACTGTAAAAGAAGAGAAGTTCATGAAGAAGGAAAAGAAGTTCATGAGGCAACATCAGAGAAATGAGAAGAAGCAGCAGTTTGATGAATCTGCAATGACAGGTGAAAATTTTTTTCAAAAAATCACAAAAGCCTCAACGGCTTCTTCTATTTTTATTCTTCTTCAAAGACCTTCAATTTCTTAGAATCTACAACAAAACCTATATAACACTCTTTCACATTTCCCATATAATAATATTTTCCACATAATAATAATAATAACGATAATAATAACTTGAATTAGTTATCTTGAAATATATAAATATCAAAATATTTTATTTTAATAGACATATTGACACACATAAAGTCAATACTCAAAACGTTGAATAAGATGCACACAAATGGTTTGATAAAATTCAAGAGTGTTCTTTTTTTATTCTAAACTCATTTTGTACGGTGTTTCATATAGAAAATGATATGTATATTTCACTGTGTTAGCTATCTTGCATTCTTGCTTATCTTCTTAGTTGCATCTTTGGCCATTTCGTTTTCCTATTCTAAAAGCAAACATTTATTTATTTATTATAAATTGCTGGTATTAGGTGAGGTTAGTTTTTTGGTTTCCTTTAATTTTGTGGTGTATAGCCTATTAGAATTGGGAAATTATTGTGTACTTTTGGAGTATTATAAATGCGTACTCTCCTCTCACATGATTAGTGAGTCCCACTAATTAAATTCATGATAGGACCTACCATTTATGTGAGAAGAGGGACTACATGTTTATAGTACTCTAGGAGTACCTAATAATTTTTCATCAGAATTAATGAAAGAAAACATACTCGGTTAATTTAATCTCAATGGTTACTCAAACTTGCCTATCTCTTCCCTGTGAAATTATTCCCTACTCCACTAGAGAACGATTTTGCTGCTTACAATAAGGTATTAAATAATTTCTAGGATCTGAGATTAACCATTTATCACCCAATGTTTTTAGGATCTTTAGTAATTTTTATTAGGCATTAGATTCTTTTTTAAATTTTTTTTAAGAGATTTTTAACCTATGATGTCTACTTCTGATGATAGCTCTTATCACCAGACCAAGACATCAATTAATTTTTTGTGTAAGCGGAGATTGAATCTCGAATTTCTTATTTAATTATAAATTTTTTTTTACTAATTGAGCTAACTGGAACTCACAATTCTTTTTCAATTTGAATGCTAAAGAGACATTAACGAGTCTTTTAGTATGCGATATATAGAAACATAAAGTATACAAGGATAGGATGTAATAATGATGATGTTTGAGTTTGAAAAATATTGTTTAATAAAGTTGTTAAAGTGAAAATTCAAGTTTTGGAATTTTCTAAGTTAAAATTCAAAGTTAAGCATTTTCGATTGGTTGAAACTTTGACTCAATTGATCGAAATGGTAAGAAAATAATTTTGGAGTTTCTAGATGTCTTGATTGCTGCTCGATTCCTATTCGATTGATCGAAAAGAGCACTTGATCGATTGAAATGAATTTTCAACTGATTGAAAGTTGAAAATCAAGATTTTTCTACATAATTTTCTGGTGACTGTTTAGTGTGTTTGAAGAGGTTTCAAGACTTGTGAACAGTTTTATGAAATATTTTAACTCTTCATACTTGCCTTTTGATGAAATATAACCCTATGGGTATAAATAGAGGTTTATGTTCACTTAAAAAATAACTCCACAAAATAGTAAGTTAGAGAGAAACATAAGAAATACTGTGGTCATTTTCCAGCATTGCTATCTGTAGAACCTAATATCTTGGATGTATCCTGTGGACAAATTTGCGATAACCCACAATAGTGTAGGGGCTAATATTGTCTAAGAAAAACAATATTATGCCTCTAAATTATCTATTTTCTGTTTATCTTTTGTATTAACCTTGTTTTTCCATAATTACTTTGTATAATATCCCTAACAATCTTAGACAATATTTCCTACAATGGAAGGAACAAGTGATGTTTCAGTGTTGAAGATGTTGAATCATGAGTTGGTGAAATTGGATCGCTTTGAAGGAGCCAATTTCAACCGATAAAAAGACAAGATGAAATTC
The DNA here is from genome assembly GCA_020976635.1 of Castanea crenata. Taxonomy (NCBI): domain Eukaryota; kingdom Viridiplantae; phylum Streptophyta; class Magnoliopsida; order Fagales; family Fagaceae; genus Castanea; species Castanea crenata. The sequence continues at coordinate 30,531 of JAGHPS010000639.1, forward strand.
CTACTTACTGCACTTAAACTCTTCTATATCTTGGACCCAAATTTTATGTCTTTTCCTACTGCAAATGATGAAGACCCTGATAAGATAAAGGCACAAAGAAGAAAACAGGAGGAAGATGAACTGATTTGCAAAGGGCACATTCTCAATACTCTTTCAGATCATCTCTATGATCATTACACATCAATGAAGTCACCGAAAGAGATTTGGAATGGTTTGGAGGCAAAGTACAAAACTGAAAAAATAGGTACAAATAAGTTTATTATTCAAAAGTATTTTGATTATAAAATGCTTGATAATATCTCAATTTTGGATCAAGTACATGAGTTACAGATTTTGGTTAATAAACTCTCTGATTTGTCAATCAATATTCTTGAATCATGCCAAGTGCGTGCAATCATTGCAAAACTCCCACTAAGTTGGAAAATTTTTAGAAAGAAACTTCTGCATATGTTGAAAGATCTCACTTTAGAATAATTCGAACAACATCTTCGAATTGAAGAGGAAAGTTAGGTCAGAAATGAGACTAATACCGATTCTAAAGTGAATGTGAACAATATGAGTAATGTTCAAAGTGGGAGTTCAAGTAAGACCAATAAGTACTTGAAAGCAGGGGTGTCAATTCGGGTTTGTGTGTCGGGTTTGTGTCATGTTGAGGTAGGGGTATTTACCTAAATGGCTAACCATAATCCGACCCATTTAATAATCGTGTCATAATCCTTCAACCCTAACCTGACCTATTAATAAGGCGGGTTGACCTGATCCAATCCATTTAACACGCTTAATAAACGAGTTGTGTTGGGTTGACATGAATGTAACACAACTCATTTCAACCTGCATGATATTTAATGTAGTATCCATCTAAAAATAATTTTTTTTACATCCCAAAAGCAATGCATACACTTCAAGTCTTCAACCCACATTCAAAATAATATAATTCAACGAAAATATAATATTTATCTAGAAATAAGTTCTTTATACCCTAAAAGAAGTGCATACACTTCAACCTAAATGCAAAATAACATAATTTAACAAATATAACGTAGTTAAAAAAAAAATGTAATATCCTTGGAACTCGCAAAATGTTAAGTATCAATATTGAAAAAATTGGAGCAAATAGTAAACTAATCCTGACTATGACTACAATTATTATCCATAGAGAGAGAGCAATAATCAGTTTAAGACTTTGAGTTTGACAATTGGGCATGAGGCTATAAGATAGTAGAGTGAGTAGTACGACTGAAATTAAAAAATAAAATAAAATAAGATATTTATAAGAAGGTTTAAAGATCTAGGGTTTGTAGGGTTTAGAGATCTAGGGTTTGTAAAGTTTCAACTTTCAATAATATCCCTTATAAGTTTTTGTAATTACTTACTTTTCTTTTTTAATTTAAAATATATGTTGGATATAAAAGGTATTTGACAAATTTTAAATAAAATGAATAGTATTTGTTATACGAGTTAAACAGGTTGTGTTAAGTAGGTCATTTTGAATTGATACAAATAAATTGGCGTGTCAAACGAGTCTATTGTGGGTTATATGAGTTGATCCACTTATGACACGTTTTTTATCATGTCGCTTTTAGATCAACCCATTTATAATGCAAACCCATTAAGGCATAACCCTAACCCGCCAAAACCCGTGTTGAGTTCGTGATCTTGTACATTTGGATGTATGTGAGTTGAATGGTGTATTAACTAGAGAAGTTAAAAGATATTTCATTACATTCATTGATGATTGCTCTAGATTTACATATGTGTATTTCGTGAGTAATTCGCGGGTAAGGTCTTCTCGCGAAATACTTGCGAAACGTTTTGTTTTACTATTTTGGCATATCTGCTACACCATGTCTTCACCCACGCTATATATTAGAATGAGTGTTTTTCAGAGAGAAAACCCTAACATACACACTTAAGAGTCAAAGACTGTTATACCCACAATTCTTTACACAATCTTTTATGGTTTTTTTCAAACTCCTACCTCTCCATATCCATATCCTTGAGAGGTTGATAGCTCAAACACTTACCACACCTATTTGGAGTGTAAAATGAGGTTTTGGTGCTACTCGGAAGTATTGGAAGGAGCCAGTGTTGGCAGATGCAATCGGGTTGAATTAAGGGATCTAGAAAGCTAGACAAAACACGATTCCAAGAAGCCTTGTTAGAGTAGGAGTTTGGAAGGTTTAGGTACATTGGGTAGATTAGTCTTGGAGGGTCTCTTACTATTCATGTATCCCAACTTATTTTCTAATGGATAGATTTACCGCTTGGAGGGCAGCGAAGAGGTATTTTGCCAAGTTCTTTGATTTCCTCTTCGATATCACATCTCGGTATTATCTTGTGTTTGCATCTTTCTTCCATACTCTTTTATCTTTTATTTTGTTGTTGATATATGATGAATATGGCTTAGAGTAGTTTTATTGTTTGCTCACTTGCATTTACTCTATTCCGCATTTAGTTAAGTTAGAGTAAAATCAACCGAGCCGTAATTTTTAATTTGGGGGTCTAAACAGCTCTTACGTTTTCACACAAATTCGAGCTTTCAATTGGTATCAAAGTAGATGCACTTGTTTTGGTTTCATTACTTAAGTGTGATCCTAGACCTTGTTTAAGATGGAATGATCTCAATCCCTAAATGCATTTCCCTACTTTGATGGGAGCAATTATGCATTTTGAAAAGTCCGTATGAGAGAATTTCTATGTTCTATTAATGATAGTGTTTAGGACACTGTTGAGATAGGATGGACTAGGCTGGAGGCCGCCAAATCCGAATGGGATAAGGCAACCCTTGCGGCATCTGATACTAATAGCAAGGCTTTAAATGCTATTTTTTGTGGTGTTTCTCTTGACGAATTTCATAGGATCTCTCATGTCACAACTGCCAAGGAGGCGTGACAAATCTTGAAGACGACCTATGAGGGCACGAAGAAACTCAAGGACACAAAACTCCAAATGCTTACTACCTAATTTGAAGAGCTCAAGATAAGTGACGATGAGTCATTTGATTCATTCTATAGGAAGCTCAATGAGATAGTGATCGCCAAGCTCAATCTTGGTGAGAAGATTGACGATACTAGGGTTGTGAGAAAGATTTTGAGGTCCTTACCGGAAAGCTTCCATGCAAAGGTCATAGCTATAGAAGAAAGGAAAGATTTAGTTGAGATCAAGATTCAAGAACTCATTGGATCTCTCCAAATATATGAGCTCGGACTACCTACCCACAAGCCAAGAAAATCACTTGCTCTCAAAACCATTAATAAGGAAATGGATGACTCCTCCGAAGTAGATGATGTGGAGAATGAGGTAGCGTTCCTTGCAAAGAACTTCTAGAAATTTCTTGAGATGAAAAACAGTGGGAAGTCTTTTAGCAAAGGAAAGTTCTCATCCTCCAAAGGTGATAGGAAGGAGTTCAAGAAGAAAGATGAGAAGGATTCTCAATCCCCTCAAGGAATCGTATGCTAAGAATGCAACGGTCATAGACATCTCTAGAAAGAATGTCCCAACTATTTGATAGGGAAGGGTAAAGTGTTTGGCACTACCCTTAGTGATTTCGAAAGCTCAAATTTAGACATGGAAAGAGAGCGCGATAGTGATGGAAATTATAGGGTCTTCATGGCAATTACCACCATTGATTCTAAGGATAATTTGAGCAATTTGGTTGATGAGCTTGGTGTGCATTCGAACAGTGAAGAAATTGAAGGTTTAGATGATGAGGATGTGTGCCTCAATGAAGGTGAGAAGAACCTTCGAGAAGTCTATGATGCTTTGCTAGAAGATTGTGGCAAATATGCCAAGGTTACGAATAAATTCGTGAAAAAGATGAAGAAAATTGAAGAAGAGCATAGGTGCACCCTTGTGCAACTTAAGGAAGCAAAGTGTGAAGTAGAAGGGTTTAAAGGAGAATTGGTGGAAGCCTATTCTAAAATCAAATTTCTTGAACTTGAAATTATCCAAGTATATGTCAAGGTTGAGCTCATTTCTACCAAGAAACTTGATAGTGTGCTATCTTCACAAAAATCTCCACATGATAAGACCGGTCTAGGTTATATCGATGAAGGAAGCTCTAGCAGCGAACCCAAAAAGAAGTGAGATTCGTAACAGCCAAGAATATTGAGAAACTCAAAGAGGTGAAGCCTGAGATTGAGACCCCTGTTGTTGTAAAACCAAAGGATAAATGGAAGTCATTACTCAAAAATCAAAGGGGATCTCAAGTGAAGCATTGTTGTCATCATTGTGACGTGCAAGGGCACACAAAGCCAAATTGCTTCAAGCTTCATGCACTTAAGAATGCCAATTTTATGTGTGGCCAAGAAAGTTCAAGAAGAATACCAAAGGAAGCACAAGCTAAGTGAGGAAGTGAGGGACAACTCATTGGAGATGTTATGGAAATGTTGAAGAACATCTCACTATTCCTTGCTAGCTTCTCCCTGAAGTCTGAAAGTTATGTACATTATCTTTAGTATTACACACTTGTGCCTTTGTTGGATCTTGTATCCTTAATGCAAATGCCTTTTGTGTTTTGCATTAGTTATGTGTTAGACATGCAATTGATTTTTGCATTGCTCTTAACTGCATTGCGTGTCTGGATGATCATTTACTAGTTAAATATTTATTGTAATCATTCTTTAATGACTGTTCTTATTTGATCAAGTTATGCTTCATAGTTTATATCTTGTTAATTACCTTGATCGCATTTTACTTGTTCATATACGTACCTTATATTCAACTTGTCATAAGCTTAATGAAAGTTTTGTTTGTGTTTGTGTGTGAGTGTCTCAAGATACAAGTGTATACGTGCAAGTACTTCACAGTTTCTAGATTAGGTGTGAGTGAGTTTTACCACTGTTCCCAAACTCAAGTTTTTGTCTAGAGTATATTTTAGGGGTTTTGTCACAAAATTGCCAAAGGGGGAGATTGTAAAGTTGTTATTTACAATTATTTTGTGTTGACTTTAATTCCATGCCAAATTTTATTGTTATTATGTTCAATCATGTTTGCCTTGTATTTTATGTGAGATTTCATTAAATAGGTTGTGTGTGAGAGAGAGTGTGAAGACTCAAGTACCTATTGAAAACAAAATGGATTTCGCGAGAAGTTTCGCGAGAAGCCTTGCCGCGAAGTGAGCCTTGTGCAGAGCACATGATTGGAATGCTAAGAGTCATGATAGCTGGTTTTTGTGAGTAATTTGCAGGTAAGGCTTTCTCGCAAAATACCCGCGAGACGTTCTGTTTTGCTATTTTGGCATATCTGCTACACCATGTCTTCACTCACACTATATATATCCTTGTTACCCATATATTAGAAGGTGTGTTTTTCAGACTGAAAACCCTAGAATCACTACAAGAAATCTGGGTTTAGGCGACGTTTGTAAAACATCACTAAAAACCCAAAAAAGTCACTATAGACACAAATGGTCTATAGCGACGTTTGTTTTTGCGACGTTCAAAAACGTCACAATAGAGCAGTCACTATAGGTTTATTGCGACGTTTCAAAAAACGTTGCCATATGTTACTCTTTAGTGGCGTTCAAAAACTTTTAGTGACGTTTTCTAAAACGTCACTAAATAATATACCATTTTCGTATGTAATATAGGAAAATACATTTAGCGACGTTTCAAAAACGTCGTAAAAGCTGCTAATTATTTTTTTTAAAAAAAATGCTATATAAACCTGCTTAAAATTCAACAATAACTAACACAAGCTTGTAATATATCAAATGTACCTACTAATCATCAATATTCCACAATAACACATTAACCATAGATATATATATATATATTTGTATAATACCAATACATGTATCACTTTAACTAAGTGAGTTGGTTGCCTAAGATTAATTGTAGCTATTAAATTAAGTTTCTTAGTTAGTTAAAAACCCATTAATATATATGTTTGGAACATAGTCTATTTTGCAATCCTATTGTTCATCCCCTACCACTACTAGGAAGTATAATATTGAAAAACAAATACTAACACTCTAAAGAAATACTTACAATGATTCAGCCCTTGATCCTCAAGTCCTTTTGCCCAAGAAGCCAAATTTGAATAAGAGAATTTTCTACCAATTTCCAACCAAAATAGAAAAAAGCAAAAATTAGTACAAAACTCCATGACCCATTAAAGAAAAACCAAATCAAAGCAAACCCATAAGCCAAAAAAAAATACTTACACTCTAAAGAAACTTGAACAACAAAAACTTTAAACCAAAACTGAAAAATAGCAAAAATTAACACAAAAGCTCCATGACCCATTAAAGAAATACCATATCAAAACAAACTCATAAGCCAAGAACAAATACTTACACTATAAAGAAACTTGAACAATAAAAAAGAGGGAAAAAAGTATGGTAGTGGCAGTAGGTCATTGTGGAGGTTGATGACGGCCGCGGTGGCAATGGGTGGAAGGGAAAAGATGTGTGGTGGTCCTAGAGAAAATGGGTCACAAAGAAAAACTAGGAACAAAGAACAAAGAAAAGAAAAGAAAAGAAGAGGAGTGAGCCTAAGAAAGAAAAGAGTGGGACACGGAGAGTTAATGGAAAGAAAGAAAAAAAAAGTGTAGGCCGAAAGAAAAAAAAAGTGTAGGCCAAAAAAAAAAAAAGAGGGAAAAAAAGTGTGGGAACTTGAAAGTCAAAAGTTTAAAACATATAGCGACGTTTTTGAAACGTCGCTATAGAGTATTTGAAAGTCTTTGCTTTAATCAATATAGCGCGTTTTTTTTTTTCCACCAACAGGTGGAGACCATTTGTTGTCATCACTATAGCGACGTTTTCGAAACGTCGCTATAGAGTGTTTGAAAGTGTTTGCTTTAATCAATATAGCGCCCCTTTTTTTTTTTTCCCACCAAGAGGTGGAGACCATTTGCTGGAATCACTATAGCGACGTTTCGAAAACGTCGCTATAGAGTATTTCTTTTTTAGACACATGCTCAGTATATTTTCTTTAATCACTATAGCGACGTTTTAATAAAACGTCGCTATACACGAGATATGCGCTGCTAAAACTATACTTCTTGCGACGTTTTAAGAAACGTTGGTATTGTTTTGAGCTACAGCGACGTTTTTTAAAAAACGTCGCTAAAATCTCAATCTTTAGTAGCGTTTTTAGAAAACGTCACAGTATGCCACTTATAGTGGCGGATTTAAAAACGTCACTAAAAAAAACGCCGCCTAAACCCAAATTTCTTGTAGTGAATACACACTTGAGAGTTAGAAATTATTATACCCACAATCCTCTACACAATTCTTTGTAGTTTTCATAAAACTCCTACCTCTCCATATCCATATCCTTAAGAGGTTGACAGCCCAAACATTTACCACACTCATTTTGAGTGTAAAGTGAGGTTTTGGTGTTGTTGGGAAGCATTGGAAAAAGCCAAGTATTGACGAATGCAATCGGGCTGAATTGCAAGATCTAGAAAGCTAGACAAGACACGATTCCAAGAAGTCTTGTTGAAGTAGGAGCTTGGAGGGTTTAGGTGCATTAGGTAGATTAGGCTTGGAGGGTCTTTTGCTATTCGTGTATCCCAACTTATTGTCTAATGGATTGATTTACTGCTTGGAGGGCGGTAGAGAGGTTTTCGCTGAGTTTTTCGGTTTCCTTTTTAATAACATGTTTCAGTGTAATCTTGTGTTTTCATCTTTCTTCCCTCCTCTTTTAGCTTTCATTTTATTGTTGATATATGATAAATATGACTTAGAGTAGTTTTATTGTTTGTTTGCTTGCATTTACTCTATTCTGCACTTAGTTAAGTTAAAATAAAATCAATTAAGCCGTAATTTTTAATTTGGGGGTCTAAACAACTCTTGTATTTTCACACAAATTCGAACTTTCAGATACCTATGCACCGGTGGCTAGGATCATGTCTATTCGTGTGTTGTTAGCTCTTGTATCCATATACAAGTTGATTGTACAGCAAATGGATGTTAAAACAGCTTTCCTAAATGGTGATCTTGATGAGGAAATTTACATGGAACAACCTGAGGGTTTTGTACATCCTAGAAATGAAAAGAAAGTTTGCAAGTTAGTCAAGTCTTTGTATAGCTTGAAACAAGCTCCGAAACAATGGCATGAGAAGTTTGACTTAGCAATTTTGTCAGATGGCTTTGTGCACAATAGTTTCGACAAATGTATGTATTCCAAATTCACAAAGGAATATGTAGTCATTGTATACCTTTATGTGGATGATATGCTCATATTTGGTATGAATATGAAAGGTGTATGTGAAACCAAAAAGTATCTTTCTTCTATATTTCAAATGAAAGATTTAAACAAAGTGGATACTATTTTGGGAATCAAAATTAAAAGACATAGTGAGGGATTTTCATTGTGTCAATCTTATTATGTTGAGAAAGTGTTTTAAAGATTTGAACATCTTAATATAAAGGAAGCAAATACACCTTTCAATCGGAACATAAAGGTGGGTGAGAACATTGGAAGAGAAATTGCATAGCTCAAGTATGCTAGTGTTATTGGTAGCATGATGTATGCTATGCATTGTACAAGACCAGACATATCATTTTCAGTGGGCAAAATTTCTAGATTTACAAGCAATCCAAGTGTGGATCATTAGAAAGAAATTGGTAGAGATCTTGGTTATTTAAAGAAAACCATAAGTTTAGAACTCTTTTATTCTGAATTTCCAGCTATGTTGGAAGGTTATTCGGATGCTAGTTGGATAACTAGTGTGATTGATAACAAATCCTCGTCTAGTTGGATATTCACTTTTGGTGGGAGTGCCATCTCTTGGGCATCAAAGAAATAAACATGTATTTCTCATTCCACCATAGAATCAGAATTTATAGCCTTGACGGTAGCAAGCAAGGAAGCGAAATAACTAAGAAATATGTTGTTAGACATAGAGTTGTGGCCACAACCAATACTAGCCATTTCGGTGTATTGTGATAGTGAAGCCATCTTGGGCAGCAAACAACAAGATGCATAATGGTACGTCTAGTCATATAGGTCTAAGACATGATTACATAAGACAATTGATAGAATTTGTTATCATTTCAATTGTAGCAGTGTCTCAAGATATGGTTGGGGTAAAATTTTTTGAAATGGGACTACAATCCTTCTTTTAAGAGAACCACCAATAGTGGAAACCCAACCTCAAATTGATTTATTCTAAAGAGGTTTAAAGGGTAATAACAAACTATTGATACGTGGTTAGTAAGAGCACTAATTTTGTGTCTCATTCAAGATGGATTAGTGCAGCCTGTTACGATGAAATTGAGGATGAGTTTTATACTCTTAATGAAGTTCATAAAAGTGTAAATGTCTGTGTAACAGGGACATAAGAAGGAACTTCACCTTTGTGAACATAGAAGTGATGTCGCTTCTATCCTATTCACACCAAAGGTAGAATAACACTAGCCTCTCAACACGTGCTCATGCGCGTTCTTAGAGACTCTTCTATTTTTTGAGTAAAGGTTAATAATTTGCATCTGTTATAATTTGGGTAAAGGTTAATACCTAGGGGTGTTATGAAAAAATTATTTCACTCACAAATGCATAACACTCACAAACTACTTATCAGTTATCATGTACATGTTATTCTCACAACTTCCCATTATCATTTGTTATAAAAATTACAACAAAAAAAATTATAATAATTTTTAATATTAACCATCACAAACTTCTGACAAAGAGAAAAATGTACTCTATGATAAGAAAGTTGTAGATTATGTCAAACAAAGGGGAAAAAAACAATAGAACTTAAGAATTTTTGTGGGCGTTTGCCTCAAAATTTATGATTATATTATTGTGTGAGTTTCAAGACTTTTGAATTTTATTTTGTTGATATCTTTTTGTTTTTGGGTTGAGTTTGCTTCTTCTTTCTAATATTAAAAATTCATTTTGATTACTACATTTTCCAACTACAAAAATACCTAGAGATGTGATGAATGTTTTGCTTGGGTAAAATAAGTTTTTCATATATGAGTGTTTTGCATGTGATGTACCTCTAATATTCCAAACAAAAGATTAATAATTATTCAAATATGTGCTAAAAAAATACCTTTTGTAAGGTTGAATTTATTCAATCATGTGTTGGCTTTATTCCGTACCAAATTTGCTTGTATTTTAGCAATTAGATACCCTATATTTAGGTGAGAATTATGTAAGGGTAGTGTATAAAAGAGTGTGAAGGAATCTCAAATGTATGCACTCAAGAAGAGCCTCGTAATTGGATCTCGCGACTGGCTAGTGATTGGCAAGTTGCCAAAAGGTGGCACATGTGTGAAGCATACAGGGGAGCTGAAGGGTCGTGATAGCTAGAGCACTATAGGACAAAATTTCAATCTGGTTAGGCAGTTAGCTCGCGACTCAAACTTGCAACTCGTTCTAGTTGAGAGGTTGAGTTGCCAGAATGTCTTGTTTGGATAAAACCTGACGTTTTACATTCCTTATACACTCTAATATAAAATACCCTTATACCTACAAAATGTAGAGATCTTTCAAATTCAAAGAGAATTTTGAGAGAGAAACCTAGAGAAAAACAAAATTGATTCATCCACAATCTTCATCCTTTGATTCTCCAAATTCCTCTAGTCTCACCCTCTCCATTGATATATCCTTGAGAGGTACATTTACCAAATCCTTATCTCACTATACCCATATTAGTGAGGAGTCATTTTGGTGCTTGGGAAGCAGTTTAGAAGGGGACCAATTCATTTGGTTGATGTAATGGGTGATTGAGGGATTCAGTAAGCTAGAGAAAACAATGTTCAGTGTAACTCTGTGGAGTAGAAGCTTGAAGGGCTTAGGTGCATTGGATAGATTAGGCTTAGAGGGTCTTTTGCTATTCATGATCCCAACTTCATTCTCTAGTGGATTATTGACCGCTTGGAGGGCGGTAGAGAGGTTTTTCGCTGAGTTCTTAGATTTCCTCTTCGATAACACATCACCATGTTATCTTTGTGTTTGCATCCTTCTTCCCTTTCTTTTTACCTTTTAATTACTGCTGTGTTTTATGATTAAATATGGGTTAGAATTTGTTACCAATTGTTTATAGCTTATATTTCATTTTCCGCACATATATTGTTTGATTATAAGCTTGTATTAGTATCTTTAAATTTGGGGGTCTAAACGTTCATTGGTGGTTTTATACACTAATTGAACTTCACCTTTAAATTATATGCTCCATGCAACACAAAAGTTTCAACACAAAAAAGCTATCACAAAGTTTAAGTTTTAACTAACACCTTCTGAAAGCCATTCCTTATCCCCAATTACTAAATACACATTCTTGATTATCACAATATGGCATTTTGTCACAGAAATTCTATAAAGTTGTTATTTTCTGACCATTCGTCCATCTACTTTTTTTTTAAATAACTTTTATCCTCATCCCACCATCCCATTATTCCATTTAGTTTTATTTGTGAGAAATGCTAACAAATGCCCTTATGGTATTGATTAATAATCCATTTTTTAAAAAAATTTATGGAAAAAGAAAAAAAAAAGCAATTAATGTTTGACAGTTTTTTTTAATTTTTTATTTTCCATAAAAGTAGTGTCAAAACTTTCCTAAAGACACTCGTTAGCATGACCTTTTATTTATTTATCTCTATATATTAAGAAGAATTCAGAAAGTTAGTTATTGTATTTTTACTTAAAAAATACTCCAACTTTTTTTTCACACAATAGAAACACAAAAATTGGAGTAAGAAAGTAATTTAGAGTTAATTGACACAAATTACCCATATATTATCTATACTACTATTTAAGGGGCTTCCTCTGTTTGGACTAAATTTTTTAGTTCCAAAATACCCCTACAACCTTAGATGTAAGTAGGGGCAAAACTTAGTAAAAATACATCTTTAACTTCTACTAAAACATTGCTTACAAAATAGGACCACTCTCTTGATGATCTTCAAATTGCTTTATCCATTATGAAAGAAAAGAAAATAAACAAACACACGGTTTCTTTGTAAAAACACACCTGCCATACTTATCAAAAAAAAAAAAAAAAAACGGACGTACACTCACAATTTAGTCACACATAACTCCAAACTACTGGCCCAACAATTTTAAAATTTTCCCATTAACATTAAAGCAGTTATTAAGTAGTTATGAGTTGTCAATTACTTCTTATCTCCAACTCTCTAACATATATCACGTTGCTCTTTTTTCTTCTTTTTTACTAAATTCTCATACGGTTTTTGTTAACATCAATCCAAAACTCCAATCCATTGAGTGCTGAGATGAAGAAGAGCTTTGTGACATTCAAGAACACCGTGGTGGATCCAAGCTACCCAAAGGAGACGTGGATGATTCTAGAGCACGCAACCCAGGTATGCCGTATAGGTATGCCGTATGCCCCCCTTTGCTTTTTATATATAATTGCACAGTTTTAGACTACTATGCTATTAACTATTAATTGAATATCCTAATAATGTAGGGTATTTATGACTAATTAAAAAATAAATAAGATATGTCATTTTGTCTTACTTTTTCAGTTCTCTTTACGGAGTGTTATTGTTGCACTACCTGTTTATTTTGCAACACAGAGGTAAGATTCTGTGAAGGCACCAATTAGTTAACCCTTTTGAAAGTTTTATTTTATATCAAATATTTATTTATTTTTCCTTTTGTTGCTGTTGCACTTCCTGTTTATTTTGCAACATAAATATTTTTTTTTTTGGAGAAACAAAAATATAGAAGACATAAAATAAAGTAAAAATCTTCATTGCACACACTTTGCCATGCGATAAGGCTCTTTTTCTCTTTTTTTTTTTTTGGTTATAGTATAATAATTTTTAATTCATTCATCTCTTCTAATGTCATAAGTTTTAGAGGCTCATCATTCAAAGAATTTTCAATGGTGGAAAAATTAGCAATTTAGGATGTACATCTGACGTCAAAAAATTTGTAAGTAAATAAAAATTGAAACAAATACTCATAGAGATTCAAAAAATAGCAATATATATTACTATAGTATCCCAAACAAGCCTCTAAGCACGCGCATGCTGAGAAACTCTTATATTTTTTGCGTAAAATTTAATAATTTGTATAAATTATAATTGTGATTACTATATTTTTCAATCACAAAATACCTAGGGGGGTAATAAAAAAATACCTAATAGCGTGGTGAGCATTATGCATTTGTAGATTAAATATTTTTTTCATCACTCCCTTAGGTATTTTGTGATTAAAAATGTAGTAATTTCAAATAATAATTGATGCAAATTATTAAATTTTACTCAAAAAACAGAAGAGCGTTTGAGCATGTGCTCACATGTGCTCAGAGAATAGTATATTTTAACATGTTTCATTTCAGAAAATGCAAGGGTAGATACAAAATTTACATGGCCAAAACTACTTTTGAATAACTTCATTCACATCTTCACTTCCCACTACAAAACAAAAACTCCTCCCATGAATGACATATGATCCCACTACAAAATACAAACTTCCCACTAAACTACTGTGAAAATTCAATCTTCTACAATCACAATGAGGTCTTTTCTTATTCTTGGCTAGATTTCTTTTCCTTTCTAATCATATTCAGCTTTTCCCCCCCTGAAACCATCAATGATCTCTGTGATAATTGAAATGTCAAATCTAATTTCACCTCAAATAAGAAAAAGCAAAAGCAAAGGTAATCTCTTTCTCGATCTCTTTCCACTCCACTTCACATTTCCTGAATTTTTTTGTCTTGATGCAAAAATTTTGATGGTTAAGCACATAGTTTGTGGTTTATAAAAAAAAAAATGCACATGATTAATATTTACATCTATTATAATTTAAGAATATTATATTTTTCAATCATAAAAAAAATAGGAGTATGATGAACAAATTACTTCACCCACAATACATAATACACATCACACTTCTAGATTTATTTTTGATTGGAAAATGTACTATTTACAAAATATAATAAATACAAATTATTAATATTTTTCCAAAAACATAGAAGAGCGGTTAAGCAAATGTTAGCATGTGTTCAAAGGCTAATTACTATTTACCATTATAAACTTGTTCTTGAATTCTTTTTCTTTTCTATAAATCCATCCCATTTGTTCATTCAACAAACATGCATTGCATTGAATCAATCAAAGAAAAAAAAATGCATTGAAAATACACATCCTATATCTTGTAGTTGATTAGGAAACCATCATACCACATATTGATAGAGAGCAAAACATGTTTACAAAGAAAACTTTCTCCACCATTGTAAAGGTGGTGATAATGATCATGATGATATTCACGTTGCTCATTTTTAACAGCAAGCCTATTGAAGCTACAAGGCCTTTGGTTGCTGTCATGAAGTCAAAAAAAGTTGAGACAACCAAGGTGGTTTCAGTTTCACAAGATCGAGCCCCGGTTACACCTTCTGAGCCTAATTCATGCACTTACTTGCCTGATCCTGCAAATGGTTCCGGTTGTCATCATTGAAGATCATGAAGCTTAGCAATTTGGTCATCATATCTGTGGAGTTGTGTTGTCACGTTAATCTGTATTGCAAGAATGCATATATTGTTGTGTGGTAGAAATAAAAGGCAAATTGTCTCTAGCCAACTTGCCATTGTTTGTTTTATGTTATAGTTGCAATTTCTCTCCTCTTCATAATAAAAGGCTCAGTGTTATTGGTTGTTGTTTAGCCCTAGCTCTAGCTAGGAGATTTTACCGTAGGATAGTTGGCAACTTCATCGCCATGTTTTTTTTTTTTTCCTGTTTTTTTGAGAAGGACATCGCCATGTTGTTTCTCTTTCTTATAAATTTTATATTATATACACGTATATTTCGTTAAGCAGGATATGAAATTACATTTTCGTCCACATTTATTGTGCCAAAGAATGTTGAGCAGGGTGTTTTTTCATAATGTTGAGGTATTACGGTTTGACAACTGGTACGATAGAGTGAGTACTTGTCAAAACATCAAGTACGAATACGATGGCTCTGAGTTGACCACAATATCATCTGCTCATGGCCTTGGCAATGGCCATCAAGGGACAGATTTACGACGAGCTCAGCAGTTTTTTTTTGGGCTTTCTGGCTACTTTGAATTTCTGTTTTTATTCTTCTCGGACTTTATTTTGTCTTTTGTTTTGGGGGGTAAAAATACATAAAACTGAGTTTTTAGCATCTGGGTTCTTTTGTAACTAATGGTATTAGCGATATGTGTGATTGTTTAGACTTTAGAGCGGTTTTGATTTTTGGGAATTCTGGGCATGTGAAAAACAATAGAACTTTTTGGGTATGTTAATGTTAAATTTGTTGAATTTTTCGGGGTATTTTTAGCTTAATTTTTGGGTCACCTGGTACTTAGCCATCTGGGTATATGTGAATTTTGCTTTTAGGGTAATTAAAGTTCTTTTAATTAATTAATTTTTTTTTTTGTAATGTTTTCATGGAGATTCTGATTTGTCAATGGTTCTGTGGTGATAGAAACTTAGTTGGAGTGTGATGGTGTTTTAGGAGGAAGGAAGAGATGGGTACAAGTCTAAAGTATTGGTGGCTATGTTGAAGGAAACTGTGGATTTGGTAATAGATCTGAACATTTTAAAACATTTTTTCCGGTTGCTAATTCTGTGTTTGTGGAAATGGTTCCATGTTAATTTGTTTGATTGTTTATCTTCATGGCGACCCTGGCTGATTTGTTGAGTATCCATTGCTGACCTAAAAATTTTGGGATTAAGGCTTTGTTGACGTTATTGTTGTAGGTGGTTATATTACATTTATGATTAATTGACTTATAGTTGTTTTTTTATTGCTTGGAAATGCAGTGACTGAATGATATAATGGAAGGCTCTCATATAAAAATACAAATTACAAACTCTAGATTTTGATTTGAGCATCTGCATAACAAATACTTTGAAGTAATTTTGTTACTAATAAATTTTTGTTTCTCATTTTAAATGTTACAGAGAAATTCAGCTTATAATTTAAGCAAAGCCATGATAGAATTACTACGAATGTCCTTTGATAGTGTTGCACGTGCATCAAATGAAAACTAGCAATACATAAAACTAGAGAGTTTTACCTTTGTCTGTATTGCCAGATTTTCCTCCAGTTTTCTCCCATTGACACCGAGTTGTGAGTACTGATAGAGAAACACGTATGGAAGAAAAAACAGAGAGGAAAAAGAGAGGAGAAGAAGAAGAAAAGAGGCACTGGCAGCAGAAATTTCAGGGATTGTTATCTGCTCCATCACAAATTGCAGAGAAAGGGGCATAGGAGGGATCCTTCTCACAAATTGCAGACATTCAGGATTTTGTGTTGTAAGTGGGGCATTAGATCTTTCATGTTTTTCAATTAATCACAAAATGATTTGTTGATGGATTACAATATGCCTCCATGCTTAGGAACTTGGAGGAAAGAGAGGAGGGAGAAGGGGAAAGGAAGGTGCAAGTGACAATGAATTGAATTTCAGGTACTTAATGGATGCATTTGAAGTGTTTTTGAAATTGTCCCAATGGACTTTTGGGTGTGTTTTGTTATTGTTATTAGCTTAATTAGTGGTATAGCTAGATGAAAGATGTGGCCATAAAACATGATGTCAATTTTAGTATGAAGTGTTTGTCTTGAGGGCAAACTTAAGAAACTCAACCTGAGTGTACAAAGATGGATGGCCACATATTGTTTGTGTATAAGGAACGCAACCTGAGTGCATATGTACAACTATCTTTTAGATTGCTTTTGTTTCTTTTCTGATTTTGTATTATGTATAATGGTTGCTATTAATGTTTTCTCTATCTCTTATTTTGTAGACAGGAAGCAGAAAGACTTGTACATTTATACCAAGGGTCCAGCAATGCCTTTGTAGTTGTAGAAAAAACTTATCCAATGATCAACATGGCTTAACCCCCTGTGTTTTTGAGAGATTCTGTGCCCCATAAAAAAAATATCCAATTATCAAGCTGATTCTTTATTTGTAGCTCATTGAAGCTTATATCATATCATTGTACTATAGTCCTAATTTGTGCTTTGTACTTCCTTAATAGGAGCAAATCAAGCATGCTGGGGAAAAATTAACTATCTGTGTGTTTTTCTTTCTCAAGTTTGAATGATTATAAACTATTCTTTTGGTAGACTTGACCTACTTATTCTAGTAAGGATATGCCATTTGATTTTTCAGTTTATTGCAGATTTACTATGAACAATCACCAATTTGTTGGATCCAATTCAGGGAAATCCTTAGTTAAAAGGAAGTTAAAATATTTCATCTTCATTTTTATGCTAGAAACCTGGTCTTTAGTCTTTTCTTGTTCTCCCAGATAAGAGAAGATATCAAATTTGGCATATATGTTGAAAATCTCACAGAAGAGTTTCATGTACAATGAAGGATGTGACTCAAGGCTTGTAAAGGTTTCTATTTTGTTATACTTCTACTGTAAGCAAGCATGAATACATATTGTGCTTTGGCATTTGTGATTTTACTCGAGTATTCACAGAGAAATGTTTTTAGTAGTGTATTTAGAGACTATTCTTAATTTCTGTTGAGAATGAACAATTGGATCATACAAAACGTGCATTGCAAATGAAATAAAATAAATTCATTTTTAGGGTTTTTTTATTCTTTTAAATTTGATAAATTTGGATACTGATACTTGATTCTAAGCTAGTAGTTTTTATTGGATGATTCAAGTTCAGTTACGTGGAAAATATCTCAAAGGGTGTCGTATGTGGCTAGCTTACTTTTCAAGGCCTGGGAATCCTTAGGCGCTGAGACAAATTTCTTGGCCTGATTACTATGAACTTCAGCTGAATCTGTTGCATTTTGTTAACGCCAAAATATTAAAAAATCTTAGACAAGCCCCTTTCTGACCTATAGTCGGCTTAAATTAGAATGTTTCAATGGTATACTGAGATCAATTTTCTTATTAATTTGAAACATCCAAATCAATATCAAAATCTTAGACAGGTAGAGGTACCCTCCAGTGGCTTGGATTCTCTCTTTAATATGGGCTTACCTGTAGACATGGTTCATGTAGTTTAAGAGGTTCAAGTTCTGATGACTTCTTGGAATTCAACACTGCACAAAGCTACTAAGAATAAGTATAGATTTTTTATTTTTTATTTTTTATTTTTATGGTAGTCACACAAGTGTTACTTTATTGATTAAGAACCACAAGAGGCTAAGACAGTGGGTTTATGTCATTATTTTGTTTAATTAATGCTGTTTATGAATTTTCCCACAACTGATGTTACCATTTTATGTGCTGTCTTGGTTCATACAAAACACAGGATGAAAAGATCTAGACAGTGTTCGAGGCTAAATCTTTATAGCCCAACACAATAGGCCAGCAAAATTAAATTTCAAATTCGGACTCATAAAGTTGTAAAGGCCCAATTACTCAAGGCTCGACGAAATGTTTTACTTTTGCCCTGCTACTACAAACGGATGATACAAAGAGCCCATTTGGATAGGCAAAACGCCTGTTTTCAAAGAAAATGCAAACAATAGCATTTGACATCACGTTTTTGTTAGGATTAGTGCCCTTAAATCCTATTGTATGATATTATGTATGACATTATATATGACTTAAATTGTGATTGATAAAAGTATTTTATTATTATCTAAAATAATGGTAACATGAATATGGGAATTATCATATAGTCCATGAGATGCATTGTATATAATTTATGTGAAAAGTCACAGAAACTGTAAATCACAAGTTCTTTGTAAACTCAGAATTTATAGTTCGTAGTCGGTGATGAAATTGGGCATTTCATCTGCGAAGATTATAACGTATCAACTAAGATGATTTATCTTGATCATGGAAGTGGAGACTTCTACTTGATATGTTGATATGTTTAAGAGTTAAGACATATTGAACAGGACCACTGTGAGATTATTATTCCCTATGACTGTCAAATGAATAATAAATTCATCATGACTTCTATTTGCATGAACTTTTAATTTGAGAGATAATGGACCTGATCACGAGGTGTAGGTTGTTTTGATATATCGAGAGTGAGATCTAAAGTGACGATCAAAATCTCAGTATGTTGAGCAGCCACATTAGTGTTGATGGAACATATTCTCAAGATGGAATTCATAGTCTCTTAATGGAGAGATAAAATATTCCTTGAGAGAAGTTTAATGAG
>JAGHPS010000640.1:0-49508 GCA_020976635.1 Castanea crenata
CAAACTTGATTGTGAAATTAATTCGAGAATTTTACAGTCAAGTTTATGTAACAAACACTACCTTTTTAAATATATTTAAATTATCAGTTTTATCTTTTCTTGATTATTTTTTTATTTCAGTCAGCCAAAACTAGTTGCCATGGGAATTACATTGATTCAACCAATGCAAACTGTACAGAGGCACTATCAGCAATATCCCAGGTTTGAAGAATTAGAAGTTTTGTTTACTAGAAGAATTAGAAGGTTTATTTTTTATTTCTAGTAAACAAAACTTCTAATTCTTCAAACCTGGGATATTGCTGATAGTGCCTCTGTACAGTTTGCATTGGTTGAATCAATGTAATTCCCATGGCAACTTTCTTTATCAAACTCTATGCTTAGCAATAACCAGTGATCTGAATATTTAGTGCATAGAGCTAATAAGTCCAAAAGATATACTTGAACCGGTTTGTGCTTATGTGTTGCAGAAAGCAAAAGAAGAAAGACCCCAACGATTTCTCGGAGAAAACTCAAACAATTTCATTCTACCAACCAGCGATTTTTGGTGCAAAGAATCTCTCTCTCACTCTCTCTCTCGGGGGTTTTTTATATGAATAAATACTGTTACTCACACCCTGTTAAATACATTTTTTTTGAACTGATATCACGAATTGAAAACATAATTTCAATTTTGAAATCATGTTGTTAACACAAAATTTTCAATTGAAGAAAAATCAAACAAATTGAAAAAAATGAGTTCTACAAATATATTTTTTGTATTAATCAAGTAATGAGTTCAATCTCAATTTTGACAAATGCTCATCTGATCCTATCTTCTTTATGATCTTGATTCAAACGCGAAATTTTCTTCAATTTGATTGAAAGATGGATCAAATGCTTTTCACAACAAATCTCTGGCTTTAAGCTTGTTAGAGATTTGTTGTCCTTCAAGTTCTTCAAGCCCTTCAAATATTCTTCAAGTTCTTCAAATATTCTTCAAGTTCTATAAAAATTCTTGAGACAGAATTTCTCTAGAGTTTGGGCCTCTTGAAAAACCTCTTTTAAAATGAGAGGGGATGTCCTCTATTTATAGTGATTTTAGAGGATAAGCTCCACTTTGAGTTGATATGCTTGAAAGTATATAGTAGACTTTTGATTGGCCCAAATTCTTTTTAGAGATAATTATCTCTATTTATCTATAGCATATTTTGATAAAGATAATAATCAACAAAGATAAATCATTATCTCTATTTAGTTTATTTTAATAAAGATAATTATCCATAAATTTTGAATAGGAAGTTTATCTTTATCTTATGAGCCAAATGACATGTGGCAAATTTTGATATGTCAGTGTGATGTCAATTTGGATGACACATGTAATTATCTAATTTAATTAATTTAATGACATGAATTTGGAATTTGCCACTAAATTTTAATGTAGCATTTTATAATTGGCTTAAAATTTTGCCTCTTACAAATGCCCCCTCGAGAATTGGTCATTTTCACAATTTTGAACATGGGAAGTGATCAAGTCTCGACAAATTTCACGCTTTGATGCAACTAATTTCAACGCCTTTCATATATACATATTTTTTTTCTTTGCCCCATATCACAATGATCCCACTGTTGGTCCATTGCCCAAGTAGAGATTGTCTAATGTGATAGTAGCCACGTTCAAATCCAGTGGCCAAAGTATACCAAGACTCAAAAGAGTTCTAATGTTACTCATTTATAGAGTTCCAATAGAACTAAATTTCGGATAAGTATATCATGACTTAAAAGAGTCCTAACGCATGCAAAACTCCACCATGCAAGAATCCACGTTTCTTTCTTCCTAGTCCGAGCTGAAGAAGAATTCCCTTCCTATGAAAAGATAATCTCAAGAAGGAATTGGTTTCCTAGCCAAAGTGGTCTTTGATTAGATAGGTAGGAATTAAACAAATAACCTGAGACTTCTTGATATCAATGTCCCGACTATATAAGGACTGAAATTCCATCGTTTGGATAAGCCCCAACTTGCTTATTTAATTGCACTGATGATTTTTTGCGCTTTCTTAAGAGTAACAGACAAGAGTTAGTGTCCGTTGCAAATTAATTTTTTTTTTTTTTAGAATTTAATTCCCAACAGATCAGAGGGATTCGCACTGCTTTATCCATTCCATCAGGTACAAGAATTCTTCTTTATTTTGACTTCTTTTCCTGGCCAATTTAGTCTTGACTGGATGAGTTTTAATTACAGTTAAACTCTGTCTGACCAGCACTATAAAAGGCCAGCTGCAACCGCACATAATTCACAATTTTTTTTCATAGTGCGTAAGCTCAAAAATCTCAAAAACAATTCTTGGAGAAGGCATAAGATTTTTTTTTCTTCTTCTTCTTTCTCAGTCAAGTAACTAGGTATACTCTCCTCTTCTTATAATTTTTTCTAAATTAATATCACATATGTATGATATTTAGTTCGATAGATTCAATGTACACTAGTTTCTTCATATAATCTTCACTATTTGACGATTTTCTTTGCATGCAGCAGATCCATCTTTAAGGATTTGGCGTTAAGTTTTGCAAGAGTTCAATCACACAAACCTTTGGAGGTACAATCTTGATCAAAGTTTTTCACTTGTGCATGTCCTTTTTTTTGTTTATGTTGTTTCACCTCCGTTTAGGATAGGTAATATGATGACTTAGTGGCACAGCGAAGAACTTGCAAGAGTTTATTTTGTTCCTTAAGCCAAGTAGTCCTCAAGGCAAGTAGCTACCAAGACAACGACCTCGATGACAATCTTGACAACGAAGTCTATCTGTGATACGAAGACTTCCTTGTAGACGAAGACAATCTTGACAACGAAGTCTATCTGCGATACGAAGACTTCCTTGCGGACGAAGACAACAATGAAGTCTATCTGTGATACGAAGACTTCCTTGCAGATGAAGACAATCTTGACAACGAAGTCTATCTGTGATACGAAGACTTCCTTACAGACGAAGACAATCTTGACAACGAAGTCTATCTGTAATATGAAGACTTCCTTGAAGACAAAGATTGCATTGAAGAAGAAGGCTACTTTGAGGATGAAAATTGTCTATGCCAGGATGTGTGTCCATTAATATCTTGCAGTGGAGCAACACTTGCATATGAGGATATAATAACTTTGCTTCTTCTTTTTTTCTTCTTTTTTTTCTTTTTATTGCATGTCCATGCCCCTTTTTTTTTTTTTAACCTTCTTTGCACCGTAGTTTATATTCTTTTGTACACATTTTTTTTTAGGTTCGCCCTTTCATCATGGTGCTCTTCAAGGACTTCTCTTCATCCGGCAAGAAGTATCTCGTTGTTACTAAAGAATCGAATGACACTAAGGAAGTAGACATATCAATGCTCGTTGAAAGGCCGATTATTGGTCGATTTGCGGAAAGGTGGCCTGAACTTAAAGACTCAAGAGACATTGTGGAGTGGACCTATGATATCTCTCGGCCCCCTCTAGAGCGTGGTCTTTGCATAGCTCTCTTCACAAGAACACTACAGAGTCTCGTTATCTAGTGACTCTTGGTCATCGTATAATTTCAAGCGGAACACGTTGGGGCACTCTTTTCAAGATCAATGAAGAGTGGAGTTACATAACTCTATATTGGGAATGGCTCGAAGATGTTCTTTTTAGAAGCAAGAAGACTCTTGACAAGGCCCATATTTATGACGCAGTTTCAGCATCTCTGTACACATATGATCAAAATGCTGATGTAATGCGAGCATTTTGCGAAGGATGGTGTCCACAAACCAACACCCTTCACACATCACTTGGCGAGATGTCTATCTCACTTTGGGATTTGTATCGACTTGGAGGGCTTCCTATCTTTGGTCATCTTTACGATGAAGCCATCCCTTGCTACGAGGAATTGACAGGAAGTGACGAGGTAAAGAGGTTCATCCCAAAGAGTTGTGAGCACCTATTCGCGACCTTTCATCTTCTTAATACTAAAAAGGAAGGAGAAGACCCCGCGTGTTTCGGCAAGCGATTGGGTCAGCTTTTGGTGTAGATATGGAATGAAATATTCAAAACCACCAAGTCAAAGGACAAAGAGGTTAAGTCATGGAATCAAGACTCATAATCCTGATGGTTCGCTTAATAAAATTCAAGGCTAGTCCAAATGTGGGAAAAAGCCTTTTATTGAACTCAAGATTGAGGATGGGCTATGGGAAGAGACCTACTTAGCTGCATTACTTTCTTGTTGGTTTTGCACCTTTGTTTTGCCAAGTGAAGATCCCAATACAATTCACCCTAGAACCTTCAAGATTGCAAGCTTCATGGCAACAGGTCGCCCTTTGTGTCTAGCAATACCAGTTCTATTTAGTCTCTACCGAGGACTAAACAAGATTGCTCATTCTTCTCTAATGATTAGTCGTTCGGGTGCCTGCTTCCCTGTTCATTATATTTATGGTTGGTTAGGTCTTTATTTTAGGACTCATTATGAGATTAATGAACACTTTGATGAACACGAAGCAAGGAAGTTGATACAAGGTACTTCTATGCAATGGAACACAAATTTGTATGTCAAGAATAGGGAGGAGACTTTTCTTGATGATGGAGGACTTTCTCGTAATTCATCGTCATATTTTATAAGTATCCATTCTTCTTACTTGTCTATGCGTCAAGAGGGTCATCTCATAGTGGAACCCTATAGTCCTTTTCGGTTTAGCCGTCAATTTGGACTTTGCCAAGACATTCCAGGTACCATTAAAGAGGACATTCGTCAAGGGACTTTGGATAAAATTGTGGAGTTTTGGAGATTATGTACTCTCTACAAGACTGGTTGCAAAGCATTATTTCCAGTGCCTCCTACCCCAGCTAATTTCAAACTTCATACTACAAGTGGCTACAAAAAGTGGTGGAATCATATTCATGGGAAGTATCTTGATGATAGTGTAAAAATTTTGATTGCAAGTGCACATCCTCCTCCTCCCAAGAGTAAGGTAGTTCAGCCTATCAATGTCAAGAGCAACAATAATAATGATATTCGATTATCCAAAGTTCATGTGGCAAACACCATCTCAAAACCTGTGAACCACCATATTTAGCCTAAGGAGTCTCAAGGTGTCACAACTAAATTGAAGAAGCCTCCTCCAAGGGCCCCATCTGTTGAAAGATCCTTAGAAGTGCATGATGCATTTGAAGGAGGAGAAAATCCAGTCCTTGAAGAAATGAGTGATGATAATGATAGTGATCATCATTGGAATCGGACTAAAAAGCCCAAATTGACAATTCCTATCAACCCAAATTCCCTTAGAGGCATCACAAGTGCTTCTGAAAACCTTGAGGGTGCAAAGGATCAGGTCTTTTTTTTTCTCTCTTTTTTTTTTAGAAGAAACTTTCCTTTTGTTTATGCAAAGTATATCTTACATGAACAATGTGTATTTGAATGCCGTCTGGTCAACAAGTTTTGAACATGGAGATTGACAATGAGGCGGCTTTTGAGAATAATTCCAATCCATAATCTCTTGCTACATCACCAAGAAACAAAGTTCAGGAATTCATGATTAGTCTTTGACTCTTCTTCTTGCTTCTCTTCTTTTTCTTCTTTTTTCTTCTTTTTTTCTTTTTTAAGTTACTCCTTGTGAACTATGTATTATTATTATTATTATTATTATTATTTTAGTCCGATCAACGAACCTTGCCACTGGACATTGACAATGATGTGGCCTTAAATAATAGTGAAATTCAATTTCCGATCCATGGTCATCTACTGCATTGCCAAGGAGCATAGAAAAGGTGGCTAATACTAATTCTAGGAAGAATGTTACAAGATCTCCTCAAAGAACTAAGTCTTGTGCTCCTGAAGTTTCTGAATATAATCCTAATGATGCAATTTTGAAGCGCCGCATTGATCTTGCATTGAATCTTTGAAAAGTCTTCAACAAAAGATTGTTAGAACTCCATTTAACAAGACATATTTACTCCTTGATGGGGCTAACAAGATTTTTGAGGCCATAACAACCAATCAAGCTATTGATCCTTCACCATTAGAAACATTGGTTGCAGAATATTTCGATAAGGCCAATACTTTTACATCTCTACAGTCTTCATTTTCCTCAAGTATGACGTCCGAGTAGCGTGACAAAAAGTTGACAGAATATAAAGTTCAACTTGATGATCAGCTAAAGGTAGATGGTGAATTATTAGCACATGGTGAGGCACTTAAGGATGGATTAGTGAACACCGATTCTAAAATAGCCGAGCTTCAAGAAGAACTGAAACGATTATTCACCTACAAGCAATAACTTGAAGCTTCCACCCTCGAAAATGATGAAAATCTGTCAAGCTAGAAAGTAATTGTTTCAAGCATTCGAGAAGAGATTTCTTCCATAGAGACTTCTCATACTTTAAGCAATGCAGACATTGAATCCTTGGAGTTGTTAGAACAAGAATTAAGGACCGCCCGTGATGAATTAGAGAATTACAATTGGAAATATTGACTTGTAATAGATAATCATTATAACCATCTTCTTCTTTTCTTTTTTCCTTCTTTTTTTTTTCTTTTTTTTTGTGAACAATAAAGGAATTCCATCATGTCAATTTTTTAATGGATTGTTTATTTCTCTAGCTCTTGCTTCAATAATTGTTAAAAGATTTTTTTTTTTTTGACATGTGACTGAACTTAGCATAGAATACCAAGTTGCCTACGTACCCCTTGAGGGGGATCAAGTCATTACGTAGTTCAAGGAGGGGTTTTTTTTTTTTGGACATGTGACTGAACTTAGCATAGAATGCCAAGCTGCCTACGTACCCCTTGAGGGGGATCAAGTCATTACGTAGTTCAAGGAGGTTTTTTTTTTTTTTTTTGGGTGAACACCTTCAAGAGTAGGTAGTTTAGGCTCCTACCAAGGAGTGCTTCAATCTTTAGGCATAATAACATTTCAAGAATTTTCCGTTGATAGGACCAATTCTTAAACCATCTTCAGCAACCAACTTGTATGCTCCATTTGTATAGGCTTCTTAAACAACATACAGTCCATCCCATTTTGAAACAAACTTGTTCTTAGTGTGATGGGTGATAATGATGGGTCTTCGTACAGCAAGAACCAAATCTCCAACTTGGAAAGATCGAGGACGAACCTTTTTGTTGAAAGTCCTAGAAATGTGAGCTTGATAACACTCAAGGCGTTGTTGTGCCTCCAGTCTTTTTTCATCCAATGCTTCTAATTCTTCAAGTCGTAGACGAACATTGTCTTCATTAGAAAGACCTTCTTGAATGGCAATCCTTAATGAAGGAATTTGGCGTTCAAGTGGTAGAATAGCTTCTACCCCATAAACAAGAGAATAGGGCGTGGCTTGGGTAGGTGTTCGATATGTTGTACGATACGCCCATAAGGCTTCCTCAACTCTTTCATGCCAATCTCTTTTTGACTTCCCTACAACTTTCTTGAGCAAATTGCATAGAGTCTTGTTAAAGGCTTCTGTAAGACCATTGGCTGGAGCATTATACATGGAGGAATTATGCTACTTAAAACCAAAGTCATTGCAAAGTTTGTCCATCAACTTGTTGTAGAAATCCTTCCCATTATCAGTGATGATGTAACGGGGTACACCATACCTAAAGATGATATTTCTTTTGATGAAGTTCACGACAGTTTCCTTCTTCACTTCACGAAATACAGTAGCCTCAGCCCACTTTGAGAAATAATTTGTCGCAGCTAGGTTATATGAATGTTCATCAGAAGATTTTGGCGTCAATGGCCCAACCACATCTAATCCCCAAGCATCAAATGGCCATGAAGCTACAGTAGGATGTAGGGGATCTAGAGGTTGATGAATGAAGTTTGCATGGAATTGACATGCTGAGCATCTTTTCGTATATTCCATACAATCCTTGACCATAGTGGGCCAGTAATAACCCATCCGCTTAATTTGAAAATGAAGTTTAGGAATTGACTGGTGAGCACCACAAATCCCTGAATGAGCTTCTTCAATTGCCTTGGCAGCTTCCTCATCATCCAAGCAACGAAGGAGAAGACCATCAAAAGAACGGCGATATAAAGTATTCTTGTAATAAACAAAACGTGGAGCTCGTCGCTGAATTTCAGTTCTATGCCGAGGTTCATTGGGCAATTTTCCATGTTTTATATAATCAATGATAGGTTGCCGCCAATCTTCTCTTTCTATGTCAAAAACTGAAATTGCGTTTACTTCTTCTTCTATCTCATCCTCATCAAAGTTTGGAGGTATGACCCATGTTTGGCATATTGGAATCTTTATTTCGGGATCTTGTAAGGTAAGAGCCGTTTCTAATTTTGCCAAGGCATCAGCTTGTTTATTCTCATTTCTTGGGACATGTGTAATACTAATGTGATCAAACCATCCCAAAAGCCTCTTGGCGTATTTGCAATATGGAATCAATTCTGGCTTTTTCACGTCATAGTGCAGAAGCACTTGATTTATGATTAACTTTGAATCACCAAAGACTTCCAAACGAGTTGATTTTGCATCCATTGCCATTTCAAGACCTAGGATTAGCACTTGATATTCAGCAACATTGTTTGAACAACATTCTGTAAGAGTAAATGCATATGGGAATATATCCCCTTCTGGAGTTACAAACACTACTCTAGCACCAGCACCACAACGTTGAGCAGCTCCATCAAAGAACATCCTCCAAGGCTGTGAAATTTCAACAAGCATTACTTCTTCATCAGGAAAGTCATTAGACATCTCCCAATCATCAGGAATAGGATGGTCAGCAAGGAAGTCAGCCAAAGCTTATCCTTTCACTGCTTTTTGTTGGACATATATTATCTCGAACTCTTGGAGTAAGAGAGCCCATTTTGCTAGCCTTCCCAAAAGAACTGGCTTAGTCATAATGTATTTAATCGGATCTGCCCGTGAGATGAGCCGTATTGAATGGGCATGCAAGTAATGTCTTAGCTTTTGAATGGCAAACATCAAAGCTAAACATGTCTTTTCAATTGGTGAATAATTGAATTTAGCACCATGCAAGGTTCTACTCAAGTAATAGAGAGCGTTCTCCTTTCCTTCTTCATTTTCTTGAGCCAGAAGCACTCCTAATGATCGTTCTTGTGCTGCTATGTAAAGAATAAGTGGCCACCCTTGTATGGGTGCTCGTAGAACAGGGGTATCTAGCAAGTATGTTTTGATGCTCTCGAAAGCATTTCTACATGCTTGATCCCACTTGAATGGGACATCTTTCTTCATAAGGCGACTGAAAGGTTGGC
This sequence comes from Castanea crenata, assembly GCA_020976635.1. NCBI lineage: Eukaryota > Viridiplantae > Streptophyta > Magnoliopsida > Fagales > Fagaceae > Castanea > Castanea crenata. The sequence goes on from JAGHPS010000640.1 coordinate 9,197, forward strand.
AGCGTCCTGCCAAGTTGGATATAAACCTTCTGATGTAAGCAAGCTTTCCTTGAAGACTTTTGAGCTCGTGAATATTTCGAGGTTTTGGCATTTTTTGAATAGCATCAATCTTCGATCTATCAATTTCAATTCCTCGGTGTCGAACTATGAATCCTAGAAATTTTCCTAATGTAACTCCAAATGCACACTTCATGGGGTTCATTTTAAGTTGGTACCTACGAAGTTGCTCAAAGACTTGACAAAGGTCTTGCAGATGCTCCATTCTCTTCTTCGACTTCACAACCAGATCATCAACATAGCACTCTACATTTATGTGAAGTAGGTCATCAAATATTCTTTGCATCACCCTTTGATAAGTGGCACCTGCATTCTTTAATCCGAAAGGCATAACTTTATAGCAGTATATTCCTTTTGGAGTACGAAAAGCAGTGAGCTCTTCATCTTTTGGAGCCATACGAATTTGATTGTAACCAGAGAACCCATCCATAAATGAAAGAGCTTCATGGCCTACTGTAGCATCAACCATAATTTCTGTTAAAGGAAGAGGAAATTCGTCTTTTGGACATGCCCTGTTAAGGTCACGAAAGTTGACACAAACACAAATTTGCCCATTCTTCTTTCTTACAGGGACAATGTTTGATACCCATGTGGGATACTTGACTTCACGAATAAAGCCAGCTTCAATAAGCTTGTTGACCTCACCTTCAATCTGGGAGATTAACTCAGGCCAGAACCTACATTGTGCTTGCTTCGTTGGTTGCACCCCATGCCTTACTGATAAGTGGTGAACAGCGACCTTTGGATCTAGGCCTGGCATTTCTTTGTATGTCCAAGCAAAAACATCCCTATATTCTTTAAGGAGTTCAACATAAGCATCTTCTTCCTCTAGGGACAAATTTGCATTTATAAAGACTGGCCTATGGTCTTCGGTAGCGCCAATGTTAACTTCCTTCAATTCATCAACTGTAGCCTGCACGCCTTCTTTAAATGTGGGTGGAGCATCTTCAGCATCGTCTTCAATAGGGGACTCCACCTTTGTGACTTCAATGATTGTTATATGATTTACTGAAACGGCAACCTCGTCTTCCACCTTTTGTTTTGTGGACACCATTGTACGTTTTTTCGCAGTCAAGGTTTCTCCAGTATTTACTTCCCAAATACTTCTACACTTCATGCGAGATGGAATGGAGCTGCAAACCTCATTTGAATCTTGATCCATAAGAAGTGTCTCGTTAACATCTCTGTGAAGGAAATTTGACATCTTATTTTGCTTTTGTCTTAACTTCTCATCCTTTGAGAGTTGAGAAGAAGTAGCATAACTAAGTCTTGTAAGAGCGGAACTTTAAGTGTCATTTTAGGAAGAAGTTGAATGACTGAGTCGTATAAGAACAGAGCTTCAAATGCCGTTGACAAAGTTATCATCTTCTTGTGTCCCCAACCTGTCGAAGACTGAGATAGGGGGAGTGGGTTGGCCAATGTGATAAAAAACAGATGGTTTCTTTGATGGCTTTGAAGATTGTTCTTCTTCTTTATCATCTGCCGAAATCACTAAAACACTAACTTTCCAAATGGGGATATGGATGGGGGTTGGTGGAGTATATCCAATTCCGGCCTTAGAACTTGTTGCCCCAACACCCTGGGCTTTTGATGTCTTTTGTCCTTTTCCAGAGGCTTCAGGGATGAGCTTACCCAAACCAGTTGGCTTCTCATGGTTATAACCAACCTTAGTCATAAGTCTATACGCGTTACGGTTAAAACCCTCTTCTGTTCTTTTAGTGGGCAAAGTCCCATGCTAAAAGATCGGCCCTTGGGATGGTCTTGTAAACCCTTTCAATGGTTCACTTGAGGATTTCGGTTTTATGATTTTAGTAACTAGCAGGTTTAATCCTTGCAAATCCTTTGATATTGACTCCTCATCTCTTGAAAATGGGGATTGGCCTTCTTTTCTTTTGGCGACTGGAACATAGTGTAGCACAGGGGCTACTCTAGTTACTTCTGGAGTATGATGCTTCCTATCTTTTATAAAAGTCTCGGTTTGCTTGGTTTCCTTTCCTCAATTGGAGAATTAATCCTTGAAGCTTTGGAGTGGGGCTTTTCTTCTTTGCTAGATAGTGAAGCCACAACTTGGGTTTCTTCCATCTTATCATCTTTCAAGTAAAATTTTGCATTAGCAAAGTGTGACTCAGCTACAGTAAAGGGCTTGTTATCAGCCACTATCTTCTTGACTTGTCCATCTTGGAAATATTTAAGGCATTAGTGATATGTAGATGGCACAACACCATACTCATACAACCATGGTCTTCCAATAAGCAGCTTATAAGTGGTCTTGGCATCGATGATGTGAAAGAGTGCGCTCGATTCCATTTTACCAATGAGCATTTGAAGTCTAATCTTCCCAATAGCTCTTTGTCCACCCTGATTAAAGCCTTGAATCATTAACTTACTGGGAAGTAGTTCATCCAAGGAGATTCCTAATTCTTTCAATATTTGAGTGGGAGAATATTGACTGCAGACCCACCATCGATAAGGATACGATTAACTCGTTGTTCTCGAATGTACCCAGTTACAAACAAAGGGCAATTGTGAATCTTGGGGCCCAATAAATGATCATCATCAGTGAAAATGATTGAAGAACAGCATGCCCTGTACACGATAGCTCGTTCTGTCTCCTCCTCGCAATCTGACTCTTCCCCATCACTTATTTGATAGCATGTGAGAGATGAAAAGACATAATCTTGAAAATGTCGGGGGATGAATTCTTGTAAAGTAACTGGTTGTCGTGGGCTTTGCACGGATTTACCTTCAAGAGATAGTACTGCTACTTCAGTTCTAGACTTCATCACCTTCGTTGGCCTTTTTACTGCACAAGATGTCTTTGGACTCTCCTTTGCATGTACATTGTATTTTGCTTTATGATTCTTTCGTCGAGTCACAAGGGTCCATCCTTCTTCATCGGTAACTGAAGGTTCATCTTTATAAGCATGTTCATCCCTATGAGGGTCATCATCAGATATCTCAAGAATTGGTACTGGGGGGAAGGGTACCTTTACCTCAATGGGCTCAAATGAACCAAATTGAAGGGTAAGAAAAGTAGAAGTGGTTGTTGAGGCCACCATGGCAAGATTAGAAGTCACAACTTCATCATCAAATGTGATCTTTCCTTGGTAGGCTAGCTCCATAATTTTATCTTTCAACACAAAACATCATTTTATAGGGTGGCCTATGAGGCGATGATACTTGCAATACTTTGGGTCATTTGTTTGGTCAGCTTCTTTAGGACGCTTCATCTCTGGTAGCTCAATCAACTTCAACTCAAGTAAATGATCCAACATATTGGAGATATCGGAATCAGGGAATGGATATTGTTTTTCTTGCATCTCTTGTAATGTTGGTCTTCTTCTTCCTTTATCTTGAGTGAAAGTAGGCATTTGTTCTTTCATCTTGGGCTTAATCAAAATTTTGAGAGGAGCAGTAGTTACAATCAAAGACTGCTTGTTTTCCGGTTTAGGAGGAAATTTGCCCCCTTTGCGAGTATCTTGTCTTTCTCTCCCCTTACGGGGTTCTTGAATAGGGGGACCTTGGTGGCCATTGGAGGCAATACTAAGCTCCATGTCATGAGCACGTGTTGCTAATTCTTCAAATGTTTTAGGCTTTATTCCTTGAAGAATATAGCTTATAGCCCAATTCATTCCTTGAATGCACATCTCAATTGCAGACGCCTCTGATAATTGATCCTTGCAGTTGAGACTAAGATTCCTCCACCGTTGAATGTAATCAATGACAGGCTCTTCTTTCCATTGCTTTGAATTGGTGAGTTCCATCATGTTAACAGTACGTCAAGTACTATAGAAACGGTTTAGGAATTCTCACTCCATTTGATTCCAACTATCAATGGAGCTAGGTGCTAGATCGGTATACCAATCAAATGCATTTCCCTTCAAAAAGTGAACAAATTGCTTGACCATGAGATCCCCATAAGTTCTAGCACTGTTACAAGTTTCCACAAAATGGGCTACATGTTGCCTTGGATTGCCTTTACCCTTAAATTGTTGGAACTTCGGTGGCTGATAGTTTTGAGGCATCCTCAAGAGATCTATCCTTTGAGTGTATGGTTTAGCATAGGCAATGGATGCTTGACTTCCACCCCCAACTTGATCTTTGATAGCTTCCTTGATTAACTCCTTGAGCTGGTCAGGGGAGATAGACCCATCTGTAGAGAAATTGAGATCCTTTGTTGAACTCTCGGATTTGTCATTATGGGTTTGGTTTGGCCTAGAGCTTTCATCTTCGCGATTCAGTCCAGATGTATTCCCCATCTTATCCATTAGGAGAGTTATTTGTGCGTCTCTCAATGCTTCCCTTTCTTTCATAGACTTCATTAATTCTTCTAAAGTTTGAGCTATAGTCGAGACTTGTTCCTCCAAAGATGTTGTGTTAATCATCATTACTGGCATGGCAGATGAACTAATAGAGCGAGGAGAATCCATAAGCTTGGCAGTAGGGATATCTTCTGAAAAGGAGAACTCAGAGCCGTCAGGTGATTTGTTCTCTTCTTCAGCTATTGGAACTTCTTGGATTTATTCCAAAGTTCGAGACAAAGCTGGTTGAGACAACATTTCTTTGACAAGACCAGCTACATCTTTGCTTGCCCTTTTCGTAGACGAAGCTATTTGCGACTTCTGAGCTTTAGGAGCGTTGGAAACAAGTGAGGGCCGAGATATGGGTGTTGTTTGAGCATAAACCTCTGCGAGCCTTTGTTCTTCCCCTTGTCATAGGTCCAGCATAGGCAATGTCAAAACTTGATGAAGAGTTTGAATCCATTATAGGATCAAGTTCACTTGTTCCAAAAAGAGGGTTGTTGATTTGAATATTCTTTAAAGCCATAGGACTTCAAATGATATGACAAATTGATGAAGAAGAGATGAGAGGCAGAGATTGTCCCACCAGGCGTGCCAAAAATTTGTAAACACAAATTTTTCAATTGAAGAAAAATAAAACAAATTGAAAAAAATGAGTTCTACAAATATATTTTTTGTATTAATCAAGTAATGAGTTCAATCTCAGTTTTGACAAATGCTCCTCTGATTCTATCTTCTTTATGGTCTTGACTCAAATGCGAAATTTTCTTCAATTTGGTTGAAAGATGGATCAAATGGTCTTCACAATGAATCTTTGGCTTTAAGCTTGTTAGAGATTGTTGTCCTTCAAGTCCTTCGAATGTTCTTCAAGTTCTTCAAAAATTCTTGAGACAGAATTTCTCCAGAGCTTGGGCCTCTTGCAAAACCTCTTTTAAAATGAGAGGGGATGTCCTCTATTTATAGTGATTTTAGAGGATAAGCTCCACTTTGAGTTGATATGCTTGAAAGTATGTAGTAGACTTTTGATTGGCCCAAATTCTTCTTAGAGATAATTATCTCTATTTATCTATATCATATTTTGATAAAGATAATAATCAACAAAGATAAACCATTATCTCTATTTAGTTTATTTTAATAAAGATAATTATCCATAAATTTTGAATAGGAAGTTTATCTTTATCTTGTGGGCCAAATGACATGTGGCAAATTTTGATATGCCAGTGTGATGTCAATTTGGATGACACATGTAATTGTCTAATTTAATTAATTTAATGACATGAATTTGGAATTTGCCACTAAATTTTAATGTAGCATTTTATAATTGGCTTAAAATTTTGCCTCTTACACATGCATTCAAGTTACGACTTCAATTCAAAAAATAAGTGTATAACAGTGTGTGCAACAGGGTGTGTAATAAACACTATCGTTTTTATATTGCAAGACTATATGGAGTATGTGAATCTAATTTTATTTATTTGTCACTTTATTTTGGCAGAATTTTGATTATTTGCTCTCTGACATATGGACAAACTATAAAAGTGCCCAAGATGCTCTTCATGTTCGACCGGTAGGTGCATGCTTCATGAGACTATAAGGTGCAATGGCATTGTAATTGGTTTTATAAAAGCTCTTGGGCTAAGGTGTTTGTATTATGACAACAGGGAACAGTTAAAGAATTCTTTAGGTGCAACATTACCTTGAATTACACAGCTGACACCATTGATGCTGTCCCCTATCATAAAAATCTTACCAACTCAGGGTTGCAAATCTTGGTTTTCAAGTTCCTAGCTATTCCCTTCTTCTCTAATTAAGTTTTGCGTTGTAGTAATTACTGGTTGTAGCTTACACATGAGAAATGTTAAGGATTCCATCAATTTAATTAAATGAATTTTACAAATGCATGTGTTAAATTTTAGATGAAACTACATTATTGGCCCCTAAAGTTTACCGAGAGTAATTAGTCCTCAAGTTTGAAGTGAATGTTAGAGCAACACCATCAGCTCTCTTATAAAAAATGTCATTTTGACATACCAAAAGCCTACTTAATTTATTATTTTAACACATCATTTTACAATATACCATTTATCACATCGTCTATTCTTCAATTCTTAGCAAAGTCATAGCAAATAGGTGGGAGCCCATTCATAATTCTATTATCTTTGAAGCCCAAAGTGCTTTCATTGCGGATCAATTAATTACAGATAATATTTTAATTGCATTTGTGTCATTGCACCACATGAAGACCCAATGCTAAGGGAAGGAAGGGTATATGGTTTTGAAGCTTGACATGAGCGAAGCCTATGATAGGGTGGAGTGGCTTTTCCTGGAAAAAATTCTCTTGATGATAGGTTTTCAGGAGTCTTGGGTGAAAATGATCATGGAATATATCACCATGGTCTCATACTCGATTTTAGTTAATGGAGAGCCTAAGGGTTTGATTAGACCCTCTCGAAGTCTTCGCCAAGAGGATCCTTTATCTCCTTTTCTCTTTCTTTTTTGTGCCGAGGGGCTTCATGCATTACTTTCTAAAGCAGCCAATGATGGAGAGATTAGAGGATACTCTTTGTGTAGAGCTGGACCAAAAATTACTCACCTGTTTTTTGATGGGGATATGGATGGGGGTTGGTGGAGTATATCCAATTCCGGCCTTAGAACTTGTTGCCCCAACACCCTGGGCTTTGATGTCTTTTGTCCTTTTCCAGAGGCTTCAGGGATGAGCTTACCCAAACCAGTTGGCTTCTCATGGTTATAACCAACCTTAGTCATAAGTCTATACGCGTTACGGTTAAAACCCTCTTCTGTTCTTTTAGTGGGCAAAGTCCCATGCTAAAAGATCGGCCCTTGGGATGGTCTTGTAAACCCTTTCAATGGTTCACTTGAGGATTTCGGTTTTATGATTTTAGTAACTAGCAGGTTTAATCCTTGCAAATCCTTTGATATTGACTCCTCATCTCTTGAAAATGGGGATTGGCCTTCTTTTCTTTTGGCGACTGGAACATAGTGTAGCACAGGGGCTACTCTAGTTACTTCTGGAGTATGATGCTTCCTATCTTTTATAAAAGTCTCGGTTTGCTTGGTTTCCTTTTCCTCAATTGGAGAATTAATCCTTGAAGCTTTGGAGTGGGGCTTTTCTTCTTTGCTAGATAGTGAAGCCACAACTTGGGTTTCTTCCATCTTATCATCTTTCAAGTAAAATTTTGCATTAGCAAAGTGTGACTCAGCTACAGTAAAGGGCTTGTTATCAGCCACTATCTTCTTGACTTGTCCATCTTGGAAATATTTAAGGCATTAGTGATATGTAGATGGCACAACACCATACTCATACAACCATGGTCTTCCAATAAGCAGCTTATAAGTGGTCTTGGCATCGATGATGTGAAAGAGTGCGCTCGATTCCATTTTACCAATGAGCATTTGAAGTCTAATCTTCCCAATAGCTCTTTGTCCACCCTGATTAAAGCCTTGAATCATTAACTTACTGGGAAGTAGTTCATCCAAGGAGATTCCTAATTCTTTCAATATTTTGAGTGGGAGAATATTGACTGCAGACCCACCATCGATAAGGATACGATTAACTCGTTGTTCTCGAATGTACCCAGTTACAAACAAAGGGCAATTGTGAATCTTGGGGCCCAATAAATGATCATCATCAGTGAAAATGATTGAAGAACAGCATGCCCTGTACACGATAGCTCGTTCTGTCTCCTCCTCGCAATCTGACTCTTCCCCATCACTTATTTGATAGCATGTGAGAGATGAAAAGACATAATCTTGAAAATGTCGGGGGATGAATTCTTGTAAAGTAACTGGTTGTCGTGGGCTTTGCACGGATTTACCTTCAAGAGATAGTACTGCTACTTCAGTTCTAGACTTCATCACCTTCGTTGGCCTTTTTACTGCACAAGATGTCTTTGGACTCTCCTTTGCATGTACATTGTATTTTGCTTTATGATTCTTTCGTCGAGTCACAAGGGTCCATCCTTCTTCATCGGTAACTGAAGGTTCATCTTTATAAGCATGTTCATCCCTATGAGGGTCATCATCAGATATCTCAAGAATTGGTACTGGGGGGAAGGGTACCTTTACCTCAATGGGCTCAAATGAACCAAATTGAAGGGTAAGAAAAGTAGAAGTGGTTGTTGAGGCCACCATGGCAAGATTAGAAGTCACAACTTCATCATCAAATGTGATCTTTCCTTGGTAGGCTAGCTCCATAATTTTATCTTTCAACACAAAACATCATTTTATAGGGTGGCCTATGAGGCGATGATACTTGCAATACTTTGGGTCATTTGTTTGGTCAGCTTCTTTAGGACGCTTCATCTCTGGTAGCTCAATCAACTTCAACTCAAGTAAATGATCCAACATATTGGAGATATCGGAATCAGGGAATGGATATTGTTTTTCTTGCATCTCTTGTAATGTTGGTCTTCTTCTTCCTTTATCTTGAGTGAAAGTAGGCATTTGTTCTTTCATCTTGGGCTTAATCAAAATTTTGAGAGGAGCAGTAGTTACAATCAAAGACTGCTTGTTTTCCGGTTTAGGAGGAAATTTGCCCCCTTTGCGAGTATCTTGTCTTTCTCTCCCCTTACGGGGTTCTTGAATAGGGGGACCTTGGTGGCCATTGGAGGCAATACTAAGCTCCATGTCATGAGCACGTGTTGCTAATTCTTCAAATGTTTTAGGCTTTATTCCTTGAAGAATATAGCTTATAGCCCAATTCATTCCTTGAATGCACATCTCAATTGCAGACGCCTCTGATAATTGATCCTTGCAGTTGAGACTAAGATTCCTCCACCGTTGAATGTAATCAATGACAGGCTCTTCTTTCCATTGCTTTGAATTGGTGAGTTCCATCATGTTAACAGTACGTCAAGTACTATAGAAACGGTTTAGGAATTCTCACTCCATTTGATTCCAACTATCAATGGAGCTAGGTGCTAGATCGGTATACCAATCAAATGCATTTCCCTTCAAAAAGTGAACAAATTGCTTGACCATGAGATCCCCATAAGTTCTAGCACTGTTACAAGTTTCCACAAAATGGGCTACATGTTGCCTTGGATTGCCTTTACCCTTAAATTGTTGGAACTTCGGTGGCTGATAGTTTTGAGGCATCCTCAAGAGATCTATCCTTTGAGTGTATGGTTTAGCATAGGCAATGGATGCTTGACTTCCACCCCCAACTTGATCTTTGATAGCTTCCTTGATTAACTCCTTGAGCTGGTCAGGGGAGATAGACCCATCTGTAGAGAAATTGAGATCCTTTGTTGAACTCTCGGATTTGTCATTATGGGTTTGGTTTGGCCTAGAGCTTTCATCTTCGCGATTCAGTCCAGATGTATTCCCCATCTTATCCATTAGGAGAGTTATTTGTGCGTCTCTCAATGCTTCCCTTTCTTTCATAGACTTCATTAATTCTTCTAAAGTTTGAGCTATAGTCGAGACTTGTTCCTCCAAAGATGTTGTGTTAATCATCATTACTGGCATGGCAGATGAACTAATAGAGCGAGGAGAATCCATAAGCTTGGCAGTAGGGATATCTTCTGAAAAGGAGAACTCAGAGCCGTCAGGTGATTTGTTCTCTTCTTCAGCTATTGGAACTTCTTGGATTTATTCCAAAGTTCGAGACAAAGCTGGTTGAGACAACATTTCTTTGACAAGACCAGCTACATCTTTGCTTGCCCTTTTCGTAGACGAAGCTATTTGCGACTTCTGAGCTTTAGGAGCGTTGGAAACAAGTGAGGGCCGAGATATGGGTGTTGTTTGAGCATAAACCTCTGCGAGCCTTTGTTCTTCCCCTTGTCATAGGTCCAGCATAGGCAATGTCAAAACTTGATGAAGAGTTTGAATCCATTATAGGATCAAGTTCACTTGTTCCAAAAAGAGGGTTGTTGATTTGAATATTCTTTAAAGCCATAGGACTTCAAATGATATGACAAATTGATGAAGAAGAGATGAGAGGCAGAGATTGTCCCACCAGGCGTGCCAAAAATTTGTAAACACAAATTTTTCAATTGAAGAAAAATAAAACAAATTGAAAAAAATGAGTTCTACAAATATATTTTTTGTATTAATCAAGTAATGAGTTCAATCTCAGTTTTGACAAATGCTCCTCTGATTCTATCTTCTTTATGGTCTTGACTCAAATGCGAAATTTTCTTCAATTTGGTTGAAAGATGGATCAAATGGTCTTCACAATGAATCTTTGGCTTTAAGCTTGTTAGAGATTTGTTGTCCTTCAAGTCCTTCGAATGTTCTTCAAGTTCTTCAAAAATTCTTGAGACAGAATTTCTCCAGAGCTTGGGCCTCTTGCAAAACCTCTTTTAAAATGAGAGGGGATGTCCTCTATTTATAGTGATTTTAGAGGATAAGCTCCACTTTGAGTTGATATGCTTGAAAGTATGTAGTAGACTTTTGATTGGCCCAAATTCTTCTTAGAGATAATTATCTCTATTTATCTATATCATATTTTGATAAAGATAATAATCAACAAAGATAAACCATTATCTCTATTTAGTTTATTTTAATAAAGATAATTATCCATAAATTTTGAATAGGAAGTTTATCTTTATCTTGTGGGCCAAATGACATGTGGCAAATTTTGATATGCCAGTGTGATGTCAATTTGGATGACACATGTAATTGTCTAATTTAATTAATTTAATGACATGAATTTGGAATTTGCCACTAAATTTTAATGTAGCATTTTATAATTGGCTTAAAATTTTGCCTCTTACACATGCATTCAAGTTACGACTTCAATTCAAAAAATAAGTGTATAACAGTGTGTGCAACAGGGTGTGTAATAAACACTATCGTTTTTATATTGCAAGACTATATGGAGTATGTGAATCTAATTTTATTTATTTGTCACTTTATTTTGGCAGAATTTTGATTATTTGCTCTCTGACATATGGACAAACTATAAAAGTGCCCAAGATGCTCTTCATGTTCGACCGGTAGGTGCATGCTTCATGAGACTATAAGGTGCAATGGCATTGTAATTGGTTTTATAAAAGCTCTTGGGCTAAGGTGTTTGTATTATGACAACAGGGAACAGTTAAAGAATTCTTTAGGTGCAACATTACCTTGAATTACACAGCTGACACCATTGATGCTGTCCCCTATCATAAAAATCTTACCAACTCAGGGTTGCAAATCTTGGTTTTCAAGTTCCTAGCTATTCCCTTCTTCTCTAATTAAGTTTTGCGTTGTAGTAATTACTGGTTGTAGCTTACACATGAGAAATGTTAAGGATTCCATCAATTTAATTAAATGAATTTTACAAATGCATGTGTTAAATTTTAGATGAAACTACATTATTGGCCCCTAAAGTTTACCGAGAGTAATTAGTCCTCAAGTTTGAAGTGAATGTTAGAGCAACACCATCAGCTCTCTTATAAAAAATGTCATTTTGACATACCAAAAGCCTACTTAATTTATTATTTTAACACATCATTTTACAATATACCATTTATCACATCGTCTATTCTTCAATTCTTAGCAAAGTCATAGCAAATAGGTGGGAGCCCATTCATAATTCTATTATCTTTGAAGCCCAAAGTGCTTTCATTGCGGATCAATTAATTACAGATAATATTTTAATTGCATTTGTGTCATTGCACCACATGAAGACCCAATGCTAAGGGAAGGAAGGGTATATGGTTTTGAAGCTTGACATGAGCGAAGCCTATGATAGGGTGGAGTGGCTTTTCCTGGAAAAAATTCTCTTGATGATAGGTTTTCAGGAGTCTTGGGTGAAAATGATCATGGAATATATCACCATGGTCTCATACTCGATTTTAGTTAATGGAGAGCCTAAGGGTTTGATTAGACCCTCTCGAAGTCTTCGCCAAGAGGATCCTTTATCTCCTTTTCTCTTTCTTTTTTGTGCCGAGGGGCTTCATGCATTACTTTCTAAAGCAGCCAATGATGGAGAGATTAGAGGATACTCTTTGTGTAGAGCTGGACCAAAAATTACTCACCTGTTTTTTGATGGGGATATGGATGGGGGTTGGTGGAGTATATCCAATTCCGGCCTTAGAACTTGTTGCCCCAACACCCTGGGCTTTTGATGTCTTTTGTCCTTTTCCAGAGGCTTCAGGGATGAGCTTACCCAAACCAGTTGGCTTCTCATGGTTATAACCAACCTTAGTCATAAGTCTATACGCGTTACGGTTAAAACCCTCTTCTGTTCTTTTAGTGGGCAAAGTCCCATGCTAAAAGATCGGCCCTTGGGATGGTCTTGTAAACCCTTTCAATGGTTCACTTGAGGATTTCGGTTTTATGATTTTAGTAACTAGCAGGTTTAATCCTTGCAAATCCTTTGATATTGACTCCTCATCTCTTGAAAATGGGGATTGGCCTTCTTTTCTTTTGGCGACTGGAACATAGTGTAGCACAGGGGCTACTCTAGTTACTTCTGGAGTATGATGCTTCCTATCTTTTATAAAAGTCTCGGTTTGCTTGGTTTCCTTTTCCTCAATTGGAGAATTAATCCTTGAAGCTTTGGAGTGGGGCTTTTCTTCTTTGCTAGATAGTGAAGCCACAACTTGGGTTTCTTCCATCTTATCATCTTTCAAGTAAAATTTGCATTAGCAAAGTGTGACTCAGCTACAGTAAAGGGCTTGTTATCAGCCACTATCTTCTTGACTTGTCCATCTTGGAAATATTTAAGGCATTAGTGATATGTAGATGGCACAACACCATACTCATACAACCATGGTCTTCCAATAAGCAGCTTATAAGTGGTCTTGGCATCGATGATGTGAAAGAGTGCGCTCGATTCCATTTTACCAATGAGCATTTGAAGTCTAATCTTCCCAATAGCTCTTTGTCCACCCTGATTAAAGCCTTGAATCATTAACTTACTGGGAAGTAGTTCATCCAAGGAGATTCCTAATTCTTTCAATATTTTGAGTGGGAGAATATTGACTGCAGACCCACCATCGATAAGGATACGATTAACTCGTTGTTCTCGAATGTACCCAGTTACAAACAAAGGGCAATTGTGAATCTTGGGGCCCAATAAATGATCATCATCAGTGAAAATGATTGAAGAACAGCATGCCCTGTACACGATAGCTCGTTCTGTCTCCTCCTCGCAATCTGACTCTTCCCCATCACTTATTTGATAGCATGTGAGAGATGAAAAGACATAATCTTGAAAATGTCGGGGGATGAATTCTTGTAAAGTAACTGGTTGTCGTGGGCTTTGCACGGATTTACCTTCAAGAGATAGTACTGCTACTTCAGTTCTAGACTTCATCACCTTCGTTGGCCTTTTTACTGCACAAGATGTCTTTGGACTCTCCTTTGCATGTACATTGTATTTTGCTTTATGATTCTTTCGTCGAGTCACAAGGGTCCATCCTTCTTCATCGGTAACTGAAGGTTCATCTTTATAAGCATGTTCATCCCTATGAGGGTCATCATCAGATATCTCAAGAATTGGTACTGGGGGGAAGGGTACCTTTACCTCAATGGGCTCAAATGAACCAAATTGAAGGGTAAGAAAAGTAGAAGTGGTTGTTGAGGCCACCATGGCAAGATTAGAAGTCACAACTTCATCATCAAATGTGATCTTTCCTTGGTAGGCTAGCTCCATAATTTTATCTTTCAACACAAAACATCATTTTATAGGGTGGCCTATGAGGCGATGATACTTGCAATACTTTGGGTCATTTGTTTGGTCAGCTTCTTTAGGACGCTTCATCTCTGGTAGCTCAATCAACTTCAACTCAAGTAAATGATCCAACATATTGGAGATATCGGAATCAGGGAATGGATATTGTTTTTCTTGCATCTCTTGTAATGTTGGTCTTCTTCTTCCTTTATCTTGAGTGAAAGTAGGCATTTGTTCTTTCATCTTGGGCTTAATCAAAATTTTGAGAGGAGCAGTAGTTACAATCAAAGACTGCTTGTTTTCCGGTTTAGGAGGAAATTTGCCCCCTTTGCGAGTATCTTGTCTTTCTCTCCCCTTACGGGGTTCTTGAATAGGGGGACCTTGGTGGCCATTGGAGGCAATACTAAGCTCCATGTCATGAGCACGTGTTGCTAATTCTTCAAATGTTTTAGGCTTTATTCCTTGAAGAATATAGCTTATAGCCCAATTCATTCCTTGAATGCACATCTCAATTGCAGACGCCTCTGATAATTGATCCTTGCAGTTGAGACTAAGATTCCTCCACCGTTGAATGTAATCAATGACAGGCTCTTCTTTCCATTGCTTTGAATTGGTGAGTTCCATCATGTTAACAGTACGTCAAGTACTATAGAAACGGTTTAGGAATTCTCACTCCATTTGATTCCAACTATCAATGGAGCTAGGTGCTAGATCGGTATACCAATCAAATGCATTTCCCTTCAAAAAGTGAACAAATTGCTTGACCATGAGATCCCCATAAGTTCTAGCACTGTTACAAGTTTCCACAAAATGGGCTACATGTTGCCTTGGATTGCCTTTACCCTTAAATTGTTGGAACTTCGGTGGCTGATAGTTTTGAGGCATCCTCAAGAGATCTATCCTTTGAGTGTATGGTTTAGCATAGGCAATGGATGCTTGACTTCCACCCCCAACTTGATCTTTGATAGCTTCCTTGATTAACTCCTTGAGCTGGTCAGGGGAGATAGACCCATCTGTAGAGAAATTGAGATCCTTTGTTGAACTCTCGGATTTGTCATTATGGGTTTGGTTTGGCCTAGAGCTTTCATCTTCGCGATTCAGTCCAGATGTATTCCCCATCTTATCCATTAGGAGAGTTATTTGTGCGTCTCTCAATGCTTCCCTTTCTTTCATAGACTTCATTAATTCTTCTAAAGTTTGAGCTATAGTCGAGACTTGTTCCTCCAAAGATGTTGTGTTAATCATCATTACTGGCATGGCAGATGAACTAATAGAGCGAGGAGAATCCATAAGCTTGGCAGTAGGGATATCTTCTGAAAAGGAGAACTCAGAGCCGTCAGGTGATTTGTTCTCTTCTTCAGCTATTGGAACTTCTTGGATTTATTCCAAAGTTCGAGACAAAGCTGGTTGAGACAACATTTCTTTGACAAGACCAGCTACATCTTTGCTTGCCCTTTTCGTAGACGAAGCTATTTGCGACTTCTGAGCTTTAGGAGCGTTGGAAACAAGTGAGGGCCGAGATATGGGTGTTGTTTGAGCATAAACCTCTGCGAGCCTTTGTTCTTCCCCTTGTCATAGGTCCAGCATAGGCAATGTCAAAACTTGATGAAGAGTTTGAATCCATTATAGGATCAAGTTCACTTGTTCCAAAAAGAGGGTTGTTGATTTGAATATTCTTTAAAGCCATAGGACTTCAAATGATATGACAAATTGATGAAGAAGAGATGAGAGGCAGAGATTGTCCCACCAGGCGTGCCAAAAATTTGTAAACACAAATTTTTCAATTGAAGAAAAATAAAACAAATTGAAAAAAATGAGTTCTACAAATATATTTTTTGTATTAATCAAGTAATGAGTTCAATCTCAGTTTTGACAAATGCTCCTCTGATTCTATCTTCTTTATGGTCTTGACTCAAATGCGAAATTTTCTTCAATTTGGTTGAAAGATGGATCAAATGGTCTTCACAATGAATCTTTGGCTTTAAGCTTGTTAGAGATTTGTTGTCCTTCAAGTCCTTCGAATGTTCTTCAAGTTCTTCAAAAATTCTTGAGACAGAATTTCTCCAGAGCTTGGGCCTCTTGCAAAACCTCTTTTAAAATGAGAGGGGATGTCCTCTATTTATAGTGATTTTAGAGGATAAGCTCCACTTTGAGTTGATATGCTTGAAAGTATGTAGTAGACTTTTGATTGGCCCAAATTCTTCTTAGAGATAATTATCTCTATTTATCTATATCATATTTTGATAAAGATAATAATCAACAAAGATAAACCATTATCTCTATTTAGTTTATTTTAATAAAGATAATTATCCATAAATTTTGAATAGGAAGTTTATCTTTATCTTGTGGGCCAAATGACATGTGGCAAATTTTGATATGCCAGTGTGATGTCAATTTGGATGACACATGTAATTGTCTAATTTAATTAATTTAATGACATGAATTTGGAATTTGCCACTAAATTTTAATGTAGCATTTTATAATTGGCTTAAAATTTTGCCTCTTACACATGCATTCAAGTTACGACTTCAATTCAAAAAATAAGTGTATAACAGTGTGTGCAACAGGGTGTGTAATAAACACTATCGTTTTTATATTGCAAGACTATATGGAGTATGTGAATCTAATTTTATTTATTTGTCACTTTATTTTGGCAGAATTTTGATTATTTGCTCTCTGACATATGGACAAACTATAAAAGTGCCCAAGATGCTCTTCATGTTCGACCGGTAGGTGCATGCTTCATGAGACTATAAGGTGCAATGGCATTGTAATTGGTTTTATAAAAGCTCTTGGGCTAAGGTGTTTGTATTATGACA
This sequence comes from Castanea crenata, assembly GCA_020976635.1. Classification (NCBI taxonomy): domain Eukaryota; kingdom Viridiplantae; phylum Streptophyta; class Magnoliopsida; order Fagales; family Fagaceae; genus Castanea; species Castanea crenata. The sequence goes on from JAGHPS010000640.1 coordinate 26,002, forward strand.
ACAGGGAACAGTTAAAGAATTCTTTAGGTGCAACATTACCTTGAATTACACAGCTGACACCATTGATGCTGTCCCCTATCATAAAATCTTACCAACTCAGGGTTGCAAATCTTGGTTTTCAAGTTCCTAGCTATTCCCTTCTTCTCTAATTAAGTTTTGCGTTGTAGTAATTACTGGTTGTAGCTTACACATGAGAAATGTTAAGGATTCCATCAATTTAATTAAATGAATTTTACAAATGCATGTGTTAAATTTTAGATGAAACTACATTATTGGCCCCTAAAGTTTACCGAGAGTAATTAGTCCTCAAGTTTGAAGTGAATGTTAGAGCAACACCATCAGCTCTCTTATAAAAAATGTCATTTTGACATACCAAAAGCCTACTTAATTTATTATTTTAACACATCATTTTACAATATACCATTTATCACATCGTCTATTCTTCAATTCTTAGCAAAGTCATAGCAAATAGGTGGGAGCCCATTCATAATTCTATTATCTTTGAAGCCCAAAGTGCTTTCATTGCGGATCAATTAATTACAGATAATATTTTAATTGCATTTGTGTCATTGCACCACATGAAGACCCAATGCTAAGGGAAGGAAGGGTATATGGTTTTGAAGCTTGACATGAGCGAAGCCTATGATAGGGTGGAGTGGCTTTTCCTGGAAAAAATTCTCTTGATGATAGGTTTTCAGGAGTCTTGGGTGAAAATGATCATGGAATATATCACCATGGTCTCATACTCGATTTTAGTTAATGGAGAGCCTAAGGGTTTGATTAGACCCTCTCGAAGTCTTCGCCAAGAGGATCCTTTATCTCCTTTTCTCTTTCTTTTTTGTGCCGAGGGGCTTCATGCATTACTTTCTAAAGCAGCCAATGATGGAGAGATTAGAGGATACTCTTTGTGTAGAGCTGGACCAAAAATTACTCACCTGTTTTTTGGGGATGGCTGTCTGCTATTTTGCAGGGCCAATTCTTTAAAGTGTGGTAGAATTCTTCAAATCCTTTCATGGTATGAAGTAGCTTCTGGGCAAAAAGTGAATATTGAGAAAACTATAGCCTTTTTTAGTCAAAACACCTCGAAGGAGGCAAAGGAGACTTTGAGAGTGATGTCAGGTGTCCCGGTCATCAAAGATTATGAGGAATACCTAGGGCTTCCTTCATTTGTGGATCACCAGAAAAAAGCTTGCTTTAATAAAGTCAAGGAACGCATTTGGGATAAAATGCAAGGGTAGAAAGAGAAGTTATTGTCTCAAGCCGAAAAAGAGGAGATGATCAAAGTCGTGGTCCAATCAATCCCTATATATTCCATGAGTGTGTTTCACTTACCTGTTGGACTTCTAAAAGATATTGAGGCAATGATTCGAAAATTTTGGTGGGGATGTGCTGAGAACTCTCGGAAAATTCATTAGGTGCGTTGGGAGAAGCTGTGCTTGGTATGGGGTTCTGAGATCTCCGACAATTTAATGATGCATTGCTTGGGAAACAAGTGTGGCGTCTATTCCATGAAAAGGAGACTGCATTATACAAGGTGTTCAGCGCTAAATACTTTCCTTTTGGTGACATTTTTGGGGCTGTTCTCAATCTGAGGTGCTCATTTGCTTGGAAGAGTATCATTTAGGCGAGGGAAGTGATTTCTAATGGAGCCGAGTCGAGGATCGGGGATGGTAAGGATATTCGGATTTGGAAGCATTGTTGGATTCCATCTTCAGGGGGTGGGAAGGTTTTTCTCCTCAGTTGGATCATTCTTTGGAAGTGGTTTAGGATTTGTTCATCCCAGGAACAAAAAGTTAGGATTCCATGCTTATTGATAGACAATTTCTTCCGTGGGAGGCTGATTGTATTAAGAGCATTCCTCTTAGTGCTCATCACAATTTTGATTTATAGGTCTGGCCTCACACTTCAAATGGTTATTATTCGGTTTGTTTGGCGTATAGTCTTTTGGGAGCAGCTCAGTCTCAGGACCTACCTAGTTCTTCTAATGTTGATGCAAGCAAGAGGTTATGGAAGGGGGTTTGGAGTATGGAGGTGCCAAACAAAGTGCGTCATTTCATTTCGAGGGTTGTTGGTGAGTCTCTATCTACTAAGAAGAACTTGGTGAAGAGGTGTGTCATTTCAGAAGGTCTATGTGGTCTATGCGAGGTCGGGGTGGAGGATAGCATTCACGCCTTATGGCTTTGTGATAGTGTGAAGCCGATTTGGATGTCCACACCTTCCTTTGCGTTTCTTCATGCTCAAAAGTTGTCTACTTTTGAAGAATTGGTTTTCTACATGCTGCAAAATGCTACTCCCTATAAGGTTGCTCTCTTTTCCATGATAGCTTAGGCTATTTGGGAACAACAGAACAAATTAAGGGTGCATCAGTCTGTTTGGGATGTTGGGGATGTGGTGGATCGAGTTTTAGCTCTCTTATGTGAATTTCATGATGTGCAGAAGCTGCAACTTAGAAGGAGCGTGCTTAAGGAGGTTGTTAAATGGTCTCCGCCAGCTGAGGGTATGTATAAAGTCAATTTCAACGGGGCAACTTTTGAAGACCAAGCTTTTGTAGGGTTAGGGGTGGCGATTAGGGACTCCGTAGGTCTAATTATTGGTGCGCTTAGTCAGATGATTAGGCTCCTTAGCTCAGTGGTGATGGTGGAGGCTCTAGCTTCTTGTAGGGCTGTCTTGTTTACTAAGAAAATATGTATTCTTCGGGCTGTGGTGGAAGGTGATTCTCTACAATTTATCAAGGCCATCAACACCTCTAAACCCTCCAAGGCTCCTTATCTGGGAAGCACGGGTGCGGCGTTTGGGTCGCCGCACCTGTGTCCGACGCGGCCCAACGCGGGGGACGCACAGGCAACGCAACTGCTTGCACGTCCGTGCCGCGTCGGGCATTAAAAAAATAATTTTTTGATGCGATTTGGGCTGATTTGCGCCGATTCGGGCCAACGAGCGCAAAATCGGCTGATATAGCCAAAATTCAAAAAAAAAAAAAAAAAAAAAGGTGCGCAACGCACCATTTTACTTGACCAAAAAAAAAATGCAAACGGTGTGTTTGGAAAAAAAATCAGAAACCCTTATAGCTCTCACAGATCACTCTCAGCCAAAACTCTCATTTCTCTTCAATTTTTTTTTTTTTTTTTTTTTCACTCAGTCCAGTTCTACTCTCAAGTCTTAGCCGACCTAGCTCTGCCTCTTCAATTTTCATTTTTCTTGCGCCTCTCTCCCACTCTCTACCTTCACTCTTCAGCTAGGCTCTCTCCCATTCTCTACCTTCACTCTTCAACACATCTCATTTTTCAGCGCTCCACTTCATCTCCCTTGCTCTCCGTCTCCCCTCACTGTCAGGTATCATAGCTCTCACACTCACACTCTTAGTTAATTGTTAATAGATGATTTTTTATTTAGTTAATAGTTATTATGATTTGTGATTGTGTTGTGAATCTGTGATGAGCTGATTTTGTTTTGTTTTTTTTTTTTGTGAGTCTTGTGACACAATGGTTTAATTTTTTTTATTTGGTTAATAGTTATTATTACTCAGATTTGTGATTGTGTTGTGAATCTGTGATAATCTGATTTTTTTTTTTTTTGTGAGTCTTGTGACACTGGGGTTTGATTTTTTATTTAATTAATAGTTATTATATATTTGAAAATTATTTGTAGGTTAAATTGAATCTGTTGAATTTGTAATGGATGAAGCTACTAGCACAAAAATTTCACCTTCATCTAATGAAAGAGTGCTAAATGATGAAGCTCCTCTTTGGCAGTATGTGACTAAAATAGAAAAACCATCTGGTTCTATTGTTTAAATCAGGTGGAAACACACAATTTAAGTGCAACTATTGTGGTAATATTTATTTGGGATCCTATTCTAGGGTTAAGGCTCATTTATTAAGAATTGTTAATAAAGGTATTAAAGTATGCCCTAGTATGACACCGAGCCATAGGTTGGAAATGCAACGAATGCATGATCATGTTGAGAATGATAAGTTAAAAAGAGAACAGAGAAGACAAATTCCTTACCCCCACCTCCCCCAAGCCGTGGGCCTATTGGGAGTAGGTCCCTCATTTCGGACACAAGATGAGAGTGATAGTACAAATCCCTTTGATGGTAATAAGAGGAGGAAGGTTGTGAATCCGACGGTAGAGAAATTATTCCAGAATAATGCTAGACATGAATTGGATAGTCAAATTGCTAGGATGTTTTACACCGGTGGGATTTCGTTTAACTTTGTAAGGAACCCATATTAGCGTAATTCCTATTCATATGTCACTACTCATAGCATTCCAGGTTATGTTCCTCCTAGATACAATGTCTTGAGAACAACACTTTTGCAAAGAGAAAAAGCTTATGTTGATAGACTTTTGAAACCAATTAAGGACTTTTAGGTTGAAAATGGTGTAAGTATAGTTTCTGATGGATGGTCAGATCCACAAAAGAGGTCTCTTATTAATATTATGGCTGTATCAGATGAGGGTCCAGTGTTTATTAAGGCAATTGATGGATCAGATGAGTTCAAAGACAAACATTATATTGCTGGGGTGTTGAGGGATGCTATAAAAGAGATTGGACATAAGAAAGTTGTCCAAGTCATCACTGATAATGCTAATGTGATGAAGTCTGCTGGAGCTCTTATTGAGGGTGAGTATCCTAAAATATTTTGGACATCCTATGTTGTCCACACTCTCAATCTAGCTTTGAAGAATATTTATGCAGCAAAAACACGAAAAGAATGAAGTTACATATGAGGAATGTAGTTGGATTACACGTATTGTTGATGATGCATCCTTCATACGTGTTTTTATCATGAACCATTCAATAAGGTTGGCAATGTTTAATGAATTTTATCCATTAAAATTTCTCCAAGTTGCTGATACTATATTTGGTTCAGTTGTTATAATGCTAAAAAGGTTGAAGTTGATAAAAAGATGCCTTCAAGCCATAGCTATTAGTGAGCAATGGGCTTTTTATAGGGAGGATGATGTTGGAAAAGCTCAAAAGGTGAAGGAGATGATTCTAAGTGATCTTTGGTGGGATAAGGTTGATTATATCCTTGAATTCACAGCACCTATTTATGATATGATACGAGTAGCTAACACAGATAAGCCTTGTCTTCATCTTGCGTATGAGATGGGGGATTCAATGATAGAGAAGGTGAAGGTAACAATATATCGGCATAAAGGCTTGGAAGATGTTAAGTATAGCTCATTTTGGAGTGTGGTGTATGATATACTTATTGATCGTTGAACTAAAAATTGTACTCCACTACACTGCTTGGCTCATTCCTTAAATCCTAGGTAAGTACATTTATTTTCTATTTTCTTTAGTTCCCCCTTCTAGTAAAACACACGTTTCATTTATATTTGTTTTTTAATCTTTAACTCTAGGTATTACTCCACTGAATGACTTTCAGAGAATTCAAAATGCATCCCTCCACATCGAGATCATGAAATTTCTATGGAAATGAGCAAGTGTTTGGATCGATTCTTTGAAGATGTAAATGAATTAAATGTGGTAAAGTCTGAGTTTGCTGCATTTTCAGGAGGGAGGTTTCTTTCACCAGCTGTCTTGACAGATAGGTGGGTCTTACAACCTTTGGTTTGGTGGCAATACCATGGCTCCGCATTTCCAACTCTTCAAACCCTTACCCTTAAACTTCTTGAACAACCTTGTTCATCCTCATGTGCTGAGAGAAATTGGAGTACATACAAATTTATTCATTCCTTAAAAAGAAACAAAATGGCTCCTGCACGCACTGAGGATTTGGTTTATGTGCATTTTAATCTTCGACTCTTTCAAGGTGCAATGCGGAGTACATAAATAGAGATACAAAGATGTGGGATATTGCAGGAGACTCTTGGAATGAGAGCGACATACATGGAGGAGCTGGAATTCTTGAGAATGCAGCTCTTACACTTGATGAGCCAGAGTTGGAGGCCATGGTTATTGGGAATGTTAGCACTAGTGTTACTACTAGTGAAAGTGAAGTTCGAAGTGAAGTTATTGATCTTGTTGATGATGAAGTTGGTGTTTGATTGTCTTGTTAATTTTCTTGTTGATGTATCTTTTATTTTGTTTTAGTTTCAAACTTGTGAGTTGTATTTTAATTTTCAAACATCATGGAATGTCTATATAATGGAGTTGTATTGTAGTTATTATTAACTATTGTTCTTAAATTTGGTATATGTTTATATAATGTAAAAAAAGTATGTTTAGCAATATATTAAAAATATAAATAAAAATATTTTTAATAATTCTTTAATCGCCGCACCCCGCCGCACCCGCACCCTACTTTTTCAGAAATTACCAAGTCTCGCACCCGCACGCACCTAAATCCCGAAACACACCCGTGCTTCATAGCTCCTTATGGGCATATATTGATGAGATTAAATTATTGTCTTCTTCTTTCTGTCTTGCTGTAATTTTGTTCATGTTAAGCATGGGATAATAAGTTAGCTCATGCTTTAGCGCGTCGAGTAGTTTTATCTGCACATACTAATGTGTGGTTGGAAGACCTTCCACATGATTTGGATGATGTTTTACTTTTTGATTTAGCTTAATAAAATTTCCTTACTGGTTTCTCAAAAAAAAAAAAAAAAAGAAAAGAAAAGAAAGGAATTTGAGTAGCACTACCACACAACAGAATGGAATTTCTGATGGCTTGTCTTTGTTCATTCAAACATCAAGTAACTAGTGAACAATAGATTCAAAAGGGAAATTAATTATAGAGCAACAACGCTCAAAGTGACTCCTAATAGGACAATTCTTTCCATACAAACACTTGGTTTGAATGAACAACTCGAAGCAAAACCAGAGATGGCACAACAACAGTACAACATAAAGGAATTCTTGATAATTTAAAAAACTGGGCATTCTTTGTTCATTCCAGCATCAGCCGGTGCAAGTTTAAACAAACCTCACACAGTCACACTACAAAACATAAGGTATCATAAAAACTAGCGAAGTGAAAGGAAGGTCAATCCTGGTAAGTGGATTCTTTCCATCCCCCATAGCTCTCCTCTTCCCTTGATAATTCTTTCCATCCACCATAGCTTTTCTCTTCTCTTGATGATTCTTTCCATCCACTATAGTTCACCTCCATTGAGGATTCTTTCCATCCATCAAAGGTCTCCTCTTTTCTTGATGATTCTTTCCATCCACCATAGTACACCTCCTCTTCACAGCACCCCTGTCCTCGACAACAACTCTCGCTCTGCAACAAGTAATGGAGGTATGAATCTTGGGCATTAACAATGCCACATGAGATTTCAGTTATTGTGTTGTTCAAAGTGACAACAATGAATAAATGCAGATTACATTGCTCTCTCTCTCTCTCTCTCTCTCTCTCTCTCTCAAATTTAAATAAGCTCCTATTGCTATTGTTAAACAGGTTACTGATAATAAAGTTATAAAAAAAATAGGCAAAAACGCAAAACTCATCCTCTAAGTTTCACCATTTTTTATTTCAGTCCTCTAAGTTTGAATTTTGTCATTTCAATCCTCTAAGTTTCATTTTTTTTCAATTAAGTATTCTGTTAACAATATGTTAATGGCTGCCATTATCTACAGCAAAACCACAACGTTTTGTATTTTTTTAATTTAAAATTTAATTTATTATTAATTTATTAATTTTAAGAAAACATTAATTTTAAATTTGAAAAAAATAAAAAAGAGAAATAAGCTAAAGAAAGGGCGTTGTATTTGGAGAACAATAACAAATAAAAAAAATTCAATCCCCACCTGATACTGAGAGGGGGAAAGGTAGAGAAGAGATCAAGAAGGTGAAAGAGGGAGAAGAGAGATTGAAGGGTGGAAAGAGGGAGAAGAGAGGTGGAACTGTAGCTGGAGAAATAGATCAGATAAATGGCGGCACTAGCTAGGCCTTGTGGTGGATGCTTGCCTCTGTGGCATTGTTCTATCACAGAGTGGAGCCACTTTATTAATTATGGTTGATGTTGTAGGATTTGTGGACCAAGAGGTTATGATGGACAACTCTGGTTTTTTTTTTTTTTTTCTCCTAGAGAATCAATGATAATATGTGATGGGTGTGGGTTTAGGTGGTTTGATACTTTGATAATGACAACTGATTTGGTTTGGCTTAGAGACTTGGGTTTTCTTGTGGGTATGAAATTTTCTGGTGGGTTAATGATAAGTGCTGGCAAGGTTTTCAAAGCTAACAAAGTGGGTTTGGTTGCTTTTTTGCTATATAGAAATTGGACCCAGTTTTTCTCCTAGAGAATCAATGATAATATTGATGGGTGTGGGTTTAGGTGGTTTGATACTTTGATAATGACGACTGGTTTGGTTTGGCTTACAGACTTGGGTTTTCTTGCGGTATGAAATTTTCTGGTGGTTAATGATAAGTGCTGGCAAGGTTTTCAAAGCCAACAAAGTGGGTTTGGTTGCTTTTTTGCTATATAGAAATTGGACCCAGTTTATGCTCAGACATAGAACCAAGTTGACGCAGAAGATGTAGGTGAATTTTTTTTTTTTTTTTTTAAGAAAGAGCTGTAGGTGAAAATTGAAAAGTGATAACGAGTAACAAAAATAATAACGGCAGCAAACTAACGGCTAGTTAACAGAAAACTTAATTGAGAAAAATGAAACTTAGAGGACTAAAATGACAATCTAAATTTAAAGAACTAAAATGACAAATGGTGAAATTTAGAAGGTGACTTTACATTTTTGCTAAAAAAATAAAAAGAGAGAAACCTCGGAGTGGAAAGTCAGGCCAACTCTGATTTCCGCAATATTCTCCGTCCTTGACAACACTGTATGCAGTTGGCGGGAGACTTCCTTCCATGAACAGTGGCTCTAAAGGAATGCTGCAGGGTGATGAAGCAAATTATTTATTATTTTTTAATAAGTAATAAAGCAATATTATATTAAGTAATTAAGGTATGTTTGACATAAGTACTCTACGAGGGTCAAGCTTATTTTCCTATTAATGAAAACGACATGAAATCTAACTGTTATTTAAACTGCAGTTTGGATTTGGAGTGGAAATTAAAGATTATTGATTCTAATAGGCCTTTGTAATTTTCTCAATCTTACTTATCCCAAAAAAGAAGAATAATTATATCAAGAATTTTTTTTTTTCCCTAATACTGTACAAAACAAAAACAATATATGTGGCTTCAAAAAAAAAAAAAAAACATAAAACAATATATAAACATAAATACACGGTATTCTATTAAAAAAAAGAAGTACACGTTGAAAGAATGAACTCACGTAGCTTCTCCTACAAAATCATCCTAGTGAAAGTATCTTTGTCCATTATCTTCAGATTGAGTTCTGAAGCACCATCACTGATTGTGAAAACGAAGTTCTCGTTCCAATGTGGTTCAGATCCTTGACCTGTAGTACCATTTATTAGGTTCATAAATTATAAAAGACAACATTATATTTCCTTGACGACACTACGGTATATAATTATACTTGAACTGTTGAACATAATCAAGTTAAGTGTACCTTTCTTCTAAAATAAATTAAAAAAAAAAAAAAAAAAAAAGTTAAAAAATGTACCAGTGAATTTATTGACAAATTGATCTACTTGGAATTGGATAAGATTGCTTAGTTTACAGAGTGTGTGTGTATATATAATATATTCTAAAACCGAGTTTCATGCCTAAAATAAAGGCAAACAACTAATCCAGTATAAAAATAGTTACCACTGTACACCTTAGTGCGATAGTCACTCCACAAGTACAAGTGCTTGTAGAGTGTGGGGAAGTAAAAGCCTAAATTCAAGTCTCCAAAATGGAACTTCACACTGTTATATTTAAATTAGGCTAGAGTATAATTTATATCTTGTATCAAAAAGATGGCTAGAAATGTACCTTGATACGGTGCTTCTCTGTTCTTGTGTCCGGCAAGTTAGAATGACAAAGGGATCCATCTTGGCTGCTCATCAACACTCAATCCATCACATAATTTACATTAATTCTTGATTTCCATTCAAATTCAAAATGAATAAAATCATGTTTAATTATCACAAACATTGTCTTTGTCATCACACCAAGGTCTAACCTTAAATAATAAAAACTATAGAGATCCAAACATTTAAATCAATTGATTAAAAAGGCTTGTATGAAATTTTACCCTACTTATTACAGTTGCATAGTTGTTGCCAAGTGAAATATAATGTGGCTTCTCTCTCTCCAATGTTTGTGACAACTAGTACTATCAATGATCAAAGTTAGTTGTTTATGAATAATTTAGACCCAACTAAGAAAAAAAGTTTGTTTAGTTTATTTTATCAAACAAACAAGTCTCAATTAATTTTAGACTCAACCATTTTTTGAATAGCAGTAAAGTTTTGTCGATTAGAAAAGTACAATGTATTTATGACTGTAAACCCACTAACTAGAAGCAAATACAAACAAAATAATAAAGAGATGAGATAACAGAAATTAGAACCTAGACATGGAAATATAATGTGTAAAATTACAAGTACAAAACCAACCAAACAAAGTCAGATTTCAACAGATCTACAAATCTCTCAATATTTTCAAGTGTACGGGAATAAGGGAATTGCATTCCCACTAGATTAACCACATAAAACTAGCCGGTACCATATTCCAAACATTTTAAAGAAATTTTCCTAATTAATTCCTCCATGCAAAAAGAGAAAAAGCAACTGTTTTTGGCATTACTCATTGAACCCAAACATATAAACTCAACCATTTAATGAGACAAATTCAAATGTATATATATTCATAAATAAACTTGTGAGTAGATGTAAATTTGAGAATGTATATAATATGTTTATATTATATATATATATATATAATATATCTATTATATATAATAGGTATTACTCCCTCTGTCTCACTTTGTTTGTCATCTATTCTATTTTGGAATGTCCCAAATATTGTCATGTTTTCAAAAATAAAAGTCATTAATTTATTAATGTTCTTATTATACCCCTACTTTATTTTCAAAACTATTTGAAAAAAAAACTAACATATTTTAAAAAATCAATCAATTGGGGCATCTTTTTAGTTGACTCATTAAGAATAACTCTTTTAAAAAAAAAAACTGAAAATTTTATTTAAGGGTAGTTTTGTAAACTTATACATTTTTATAAGGCAGACAATACAATAAATGATTCCCTTAAAAGTTTAACTTTTTAAAAAGACAAACAAATTGAGATGAAGGAAGTACAAAATAAAGGTACATCGAAAAACGTTACTTGGGTACACAAGGAGTGCACAAAGGAAAACAAAATGCTATACAAAACTGAAAAATCTAGAAAATTCATCAAAGAAGAAAAAGAACCACTAAAAGCAGTAATCCACTCAAATAAAGATAAAATGAAGCCGTAGTCAGCTCAATGATATAACATATATTGAAAAGGATTATATAATTTGTAAATAATTAATACCATATTTAATTATATTTTATAACTTATGATAACATAAATAGTCTACATATTAGTAAAAATTATATATATTTTTAAAAATACAAGGTTTATGAATTTAATTTTTATAATTCTTAAACAAAAATCATCATATATAATCAAGTTTATATAATATACCTCAACTTTAATTTATTAATTATTTCTTATTAGCATAGATTATTTAAGGCGCAATTTTTTTTATTATGATATTATTACATTTTAGGAAAAAAAATTAATCAAATAACCATGAATAAACTCGAGCTTATTTAACAAGAAAATGACTCCAATAAAATGTGACTCGTGTCCAGATAAAATTAACAAATCACTCCTAAACCTTTAGTATACACCTTAACTTGACTCGTTTAACCTTGTAAATGTGCTAGCATATATATAAATTGATGGATACTATATATGTGTACATTATTTGAGAAATAGAACATTGAAAAATCCAAATAAAGAGTTAATATAATACATAAAAACACTTGACTCACTAGCTTAAACCTATAGTTTGAACCCAATTATGTTATATTGACAATTCATTTGTCATTTGTCATTTGTCATTTGTCTCTAATGTGGCACTTCCATACTTAATTAATTACGTGCTTCACATGTGAATGTTACAACAAATCTCTCCCTTCATGTGTGAGTTTTCTAACAAGTGACTTGTGGCATTTTAGGCCCAGTTTGGTTCTGTGGTTCTAACATATATTTTCACATTTTAAAAAATCTTACACACATTTCAAAGCACTTTTTTACCCAACGTATATCAAAATATTAAACAACATTACTTAAACTCCTCTACCAAACGGGCCCTTAGTTACTCTCTCTCTTAAATGAAAGCCTCTTTTTTTTTTTTTTCTTATCAATCCAAGCGCCACAAATTACTTAACTAATCACACTAACTTCACTTGTGAACATTACAACATAAATGTTAATCCCGTCAAGTGGCAGTTGACTATCACCATATATTAAAAATAATAATATTGTTATGTGTCTATTTATATAATTTTATTTAAGTGTAAGCTGGACAAAAGGACTAAGCAAATTCATTAAGAGTACTAATTTTAGGGTGGCTTTGGGGTTTACACCTAAAAGACATCCACCTACTCCTTTCATTCTCATTAATTAATAGTAAAAAAATAAAAATAAAAGCTAATCCATTCTAGTTTTTGGTCAATTGTCTTAAATATATTTCAAATTCGCATTCAAAGTTTGAATCACTATCTGTACAATTTAAAACTAATTTACGCCTATTTAAAGCTATTTCAATCCATAGGATTACCCATTTGAAACTAACCCAAATTCTTTTTAAAAAGTTATCACTAATAGTTAACTCAATATAAATTCATTCTAAAATTAATTTTGCTAGCATCCCTACATACTAATGACATAATATGATTATAATGAAATGAAATATAATCCTAAAATGGTGCACATTATTATTTTTGGAAGAGAACTTAAGAAATAAAATTAATTTTAAAATTAGAGTTTTGATATGCACATAAGTATATTCGAGTTATAAAAGAATTAATACTAATATAAGAGATTAAAAAGAAAAGGAAAAGAAAAAGAAACTAAGGAGAGCCAATTATAATGAAAGATTTTACATTTATCAATCAAAAGATAATATTAGCGAGGGATTCCAAATGCTCATCCCCCTCCCATAATTTTTTTATATAATGAAAAAAACCTCAGTCAGTGTAGAAGTTTCTCCAAATAAGATAAGAATATACTAAAAGATCTAGATTAAGATCAACAACCGCTATATTATGATTGTCTAGACTTTGATTCACTATCAGAAACAATCGGATAAAAAAATAAAGATAACAAGAAAGAATATGTGCAATATATATGTATATATATCAGAAGCAGAATTTATATCGATCCACGGCTATATACAATGAAACAACAGAAAGCATATCTCTCTATCATTTCTCATGTATATATCCACTAAAGATATAGCAACCAGCTAGCAATGATATATGTAGAGAGAGAGAGAGAGAGAGAGAGATTACAGAAAAATCGGTGTCGTTGAGGTCTTTGGCACTAACGAGAAGAACTTCAAGCGTTCCTTGTGGCATCTTTGGAGAGATCACTCACCTGGGAAATTGAAAAGCAATAGTCAGAAGATTAGACTCTCTCTCTCTCTCTCTCTCTCTCTCTGTGTGTGTCTGTGGGAGCGTTTGTGTTCGTAACTGATAGTAGCACTTTTCTTTAACACGTTGACAGTACTGACTATCCGAGGAATCTAAACGCACGGGCATGCTGACTAGTAAATTTTCAAGGGTTTAAAAGTAATTTAGATATTGTAATTTTTAAATGGAATTTATGTAATAATTAAGTGATAGGATATCTATCAAAAAAATAAAATTAAAATTAAGTGATAGGATAGGATACTAGGATCTAAAGAATCATTTCTCTTTGCATTTTCTTTCGTTTTCTCTCTCCTTCTAACACAACAAAAAAAGAAAAAAAAATATAGATATTTTTCTATCCTTCTCTCCCCTTTTGTCCAACCAAATATGGTATTGGTGATTTAGATTTAACTGTTCCATTTTATATGCATGGAAAAATTGTAGATCCTATAATCTACAATTGTCCCATGTTTATGATTTTTTTCCATTTTATAAGGAAAAAAAGTTGTAATTGATGGAATATAAAATTAACAACATATTAAGACAATACAAATGTCATCCCTAAAAAGAAAGAAGATAGAAATGAGTATTATTACCTTTTTGATCATCACTAATCAACTTACACACATTCTTTCCATTTAATGCAACTTCATGCATATGTGTCCATATCTTTCCTTTTTAGCCCCAAATCGTGATATCATATATATTATTAAATTAAAGTTGAAATGCAATTAGAATTCAAACTAATTTCAAATTATTATTTAATTTCGCATCATGTGTGCAATTTACTTTTCTTAATTTTGATACCAAATAACTCATTTATTTAAGCAAGAAATCAAAATGACCATCTCACTCACTTAAGTAAGACTATTTTATCCCCCTCAAAAAAAAAAAAAAAAGTAAGACTATTCTATCATTACTACTGCACATTTTTGATGCGATAGTCACTCCATAAGTATAAGTGTTTGTAGAGTGTGGAGGGGAGGCATGAGTCAGAGTTCAAGTTTCCAAAAAAAAGTTTCACACCCATATATACTTAGATTGGGTTAGAGTAGAAATTATCTCTTGTATTAAAAAAAAAAAAACCATTTTATCATCAATACTATTGAATTAATGTTTCCGTGCGTAATTTATAACCTAGTGAATGCACTACTATTGTTGTTTTTATATTGTTGTTTGAGGGATGCTGTAAATAGGTTTATATGGACTTTATAGGAATTATTTAAGATTAATGGGAATTATAACACATTTATTCACATAAATAATATATCTACTATATCATGGTGAGGAGTTTCTAAAAATATTAGGAGTTACAATGCAAAGCACTAACTCTCTTCCCCCCCTCCCCCCCAAAACTCTCCATTAAAAATTGAAACTTCTACATCTTCTCATTTACCAATTAACTTTAATACAAACATAATAAGAAAGTTTGCATTTTATTGATCAATTAATATATATATATATATATATATATATATATATTAATTCAATAATTACAATGAGAGAGAGTAGATTTGAATCTTGAATGTTTTATTGGAAATACAGGAAGCGCAAACAATTGAGCCTTAATCCATCAACATCTACATTATTGTTGAAATATCATTGTGGCATAAATGTAAAGCTATTACTAATAACTTGTGGAAGTTGGCATGGACTTCTTTAGTGTAGGCACAAAAATTAATTACCTTTAAGTATAGTAACACAAAAAATCTTGTTACTTTTTTTTGTGTTACTATTCTTATGGTTGGTGTAACTTTTTTTTTTAGATGACATATTAATTGGTGTACAATAAAAATAGTGTTAGCATTAAACTCATGTAAAAGTGATATTCATCAATCACGACTTATTACGTCAACAAATTGTTAAAAAAAAGTTGTGAAATTGTATCTCTATCATTACTTTTTACACCATCAACAAAGGAATGGAGAGAGAATAACCTCAATTCTATAGGGCCATCCATCACTAAAATCTAGTCCTCTCCTTTATTAACCCACTCTCCTTACACTTGATTTATTATTATTTTTTAATAGATGTAATAGAATTTCAACTTATGTCGCTCGCAAATGATAATTGTTCTTTATCATTATGCCTAAGACATTAATTGGTTTTTTAGTATATGCAAAATTCGAATTTCATATTTCTTATTTGACGACAAGAGACTTCACTAGTTCAACTAATCAAAATCCACCTTAATTTATTTGTTTTGGGATAACTAATTTAGAACTATTGTAAGAAGTTGTTGCTTGGTCTTGTCAATTTTTTTTTTTTTTTTTTTATACAAGATAGAATTCTACTCTAGCTTAATCTAAGTGTATATATATGTAAAGCTCCCTCTTAGAGATTTGAACCCCGACTCTTGCCCCCACACCCTATAAGCACTTATACTTGTGGAGTGATCATCACACCAAGAAAAAATATTATTTAATATTGTGTCATTGAAAATGTTTCGGCACTTTGCTGAGAGAAAGAAGACTAGCTCCTTGTACTTTCTTTCTCTCTTTCTATGTTTTATGTGTAGAGTGTGGTCAAAGCACAGTGATAAGCGAACACAATCTGTTGTTGAACACCTCATGACATTGTCTTTGAACACCTTCACTGTAACTATGAAACATCTCACAGTCGCAAAGTTACAAAAAAAGGATCCATTTAAGAATAACTTATTTAATATTTTGCTGATTTTTTTTTAACGGAAAGTGTGCTTAAGTATACATACACTTTGAAAAGGTGAAAAAATATAAAAAAAAAAGGTTATAAAAAGTTATGCATAAAGCTAAAAATAAAAAAGCTAGCTTTTAGTGCTTTACAACTAGAATGACTTATGTTGAATCACACATCTAACTATCTTTCCATCGATTCTTTTATTTCACGCATAACGTGGGCCTCTAATGCAATGCAACCCAAACTATTATTGGATAAGTATCATACATGCATGATCATTAACTTTCTTTCGTATCATGTACAATATTTGTTTTCTATTCACTAACACAATCCCATGAAGGAAAACTTTTTCATCAGATTTCATTAATTATCCCCATGCTATGGACATAACGAAAATTCACAACATTTTCAGATTAAAAATTTATATTGGAGATTGTAGTGATCCTATGTATAAGTTGACATACTAATTTAGAAATGTAATAAAATTGTTGTGACATTTTGTTATATTCCTAGCATTACTATTATATTAATTTATTGTCCACGTGGAAACACAATGACAGCAGCCAACAAACGAACCATTGGCATGAATATCAAACTCATCCACCCCTAGAACCAAAGGCGCAAGTGACATGTAAACTGACCATATGCGGTGTGTGTGTGTGTGTGGATCCCATATGGTAGAGTGAATGATTTTATGTAGTTCTCACTTTGAACATCTTCGCATTCTTCAGATAAAAGAATATATCTTATACATTGGATGTATGTATATACCTCTTTATAGTGTGTATCCATACAATTGTGAGGCTTTAAGACCCACTTCTCATCACATATGAAAGCCATTAATATGTGCGGTGAGGGAGGGATTTGATGTAAATTATGATTATTTTCCCTCATTTTTGAACAGCATCAGAAAGGAGTATACTAGAAACCTGATTTACAACTACCCATTACACTGGCCGAGCCAGAGGGGGACGAGGGGGGCACCTGCCCGGCCGCCCCCCCCCCCCCCCCCCCCCCACCCCCACCCCCACACACTCCTTTTTTTTTTTTTGGTATTAGTAGTCACATGGAGGAAAAAAAAAAAAAAAAAAAAAGACTTCTACTTGTTGAAATTTGAAAGTGACCAAACTACCTATTTCACCATTTTTTATTTTTATTTTATATCATTATTTACACAATTTTTACTGTTTATAATACTTTTCATAGCATTTTATCTTTGAATGGTGTTAGAGATATTACAAATTTTACTACTTATGTCTTACAAATTAGCATGTTATCAATCACAAAAATAATTTCAAACGTTTATTCATTATATTTTTTAAATAACACTAATCATATTTTTATTCCATCAATTTGAAAAAAAATTTAGTAGTTTGAATTGGTTGTTTTTATTTATTTATTTTAATAATATGAAATATATTCATATTTGCGTACAATCATTTATTTATTTTGTTATTATTGTTGATTAATGTTTTTTAGATAAATTCACTTTTAATAACATCTTTTAATTTTGCCCCCTCTAGACTAAAATCCTAACTCCGCCACTGACCCATTACAAAGGGAAGTTTGTGACGCGGATAAATGAGGGTCTTTGTCTGTTCTCCTTTCTTGGTTTGGTTGTTTATGTTTTCCAATGTTTATCTTGTGAATAACTATAACTTGCAGTGTATTAAACTTTGAATTACGATGATGCACTTGACTTAGAAGCTAATTATGAAATTTTCTTTCAGCAGAATAATTTCATGGATGAGTCAAACTAACATTTGGTGAGTCAGTGATTGTTGAGTGGCTACCTTAATGTTTACAGTTTACTATTGATGCATTGATAGATGAATAATCTAAATGTTATGAATGTAGTTGAACAGTGCCTCAAATATAAATTATTCACATTCATTGATCTCAAAAGCAAAGGAAGGATTAATTAATGTCCTATGATTAAATACCCATGTTTCACATCTAAATGTTGAAAAATTCTTAGATAATCTCGGAGTATAGTGAAATAGTATTCCCTCCTCTCACATTCATGGTAGACCCCACTATGAATTTAATGAGTAGACCCCACCATGAATGTGAGAGGAGAGCACCATTCTCCGTGCTCCGGAAGTACCTAAGAATTACTCCTAAATGTTAACCTATGCCTTTTAAATTATTTTTTATAAAAGAAAATAAAAGTGTAAAACATATATGTCGTTCATCCAACATATATGCAATTTTAAATATTGTATTGTGGCACATACTTTTAAAATATATTCAGCTGTTATTATGTATCAAAATTTTAATCTTTTAAGAGAATACTGCCGTTACAACTCTGCCCTTGCAAACCAACACGTACCCTTGATGCAAAGGCCACTCCACAAGTATAAATGCTTGTGGGGTGTTAGGGCCGGGGTTCAAGTCTCCAAGAGGGAACTTCACACATATACACTTAAATTATGCTAGAGTGAAATTCTTTCATGTGTAAAAAAAAAAAAAAAAAAAAAACCTCTGTCCTCGCTAAAAAAAAATGATAATGTTAAAGAAAAGGTTGAAAAGCATTGAAATTTTAGTTAATGAAAATCTTGCATTAAGTGGTAAGTTCATACAATTTTGACTTAGTTCATGCAATTTTAGTTAATGAAAATCTTGAACTATTGAAATTAAGTTAGGAAAATCATTAATGAGTAAGTTCATGCAATTTTATAGTCACCTAGCAATTTTATATATTATTGCACCAAGTAACTCATCTCAGCGTTAAGAGTTTTGTAACTTAATTGACACTTTTTAGTATTTCTAATGAAAGACATAGTAAGTTCAAATAAATAATCTCAATGCGAAGAGCCTTATAATTCAACTGGCACTTGCTAGTATTTCCAATAAAATGGTCTAGGATTCAAATCCTCTCTCTCCCATTATAACTTATAAACTATCCCCTAACCAAAAAAAAAAATCAACTAGCTATACAATTCAAATTAATTCAATGAAGCACTTTAATAACTAGACCAATTAAAGTGGCTAATTTTGAAGGAGGTATCTCAACCAACAGTTCTATGAGACCCTAGTGTCATAGTACTACCATATGATACCCATAAATATGTGGATTCCAGTTGATAGAGTGAGTGGTTTTAATCATCTTAACCAATTAATTCAATGGAGCACTTGAGTAGACCAGTTAGAGGGGCTAATCTTGGAGAGGTATCTCATCTAACAGTTCTATGAGACCTTAATATCATAAAATGTGATACCCATTATTATGTGAATCTGACTTGGTAGATTGAATGATTTTATTATGTTAGTTGGTCCATAAAAATTTCCCCTCATATTGAATATCATCTCATATATGAGATACCCCCTTAGTTTTTTCGATTAATAAAAAAATCATCTCCATCATGTGAGAGTGAACATATTTCATATATCGAACATATATATATTAGATGTATGTACTCCTCTCTATAAAGTGTGGTTCTATACAACTATAGGATCGTCACAAATAGGAGTGTGCAACCAACTCGTCAAAAACCGACCTGACCTGAACTATCCTGAGTTGGGTCGGTTTTTAGGGCTTGGTGGGTTAGGTTGGATTATAAAATTTTGTTTGATAGCGGGTCGGATTGGGTTCGGATTATAAAATTCCAAACTCGTCAAACCCGACCTGACCGACCCATATATTTAATATATATTATATAATTAATAATTTGTTTTAATTAACTAACTCTTCCTCCTATCATATATAAAAGTCAATATTAATGTATAATAGTTCATATATTAATGTATAACTGGGTTGAAATATTAGTTTATAGATTATTGTATATTTTGTTTATGAACTCAAATGGCAAGTTTGATAATTTGTTTCTACTCAATTTATAATAATAGTAATAGAAAAAATTGTTTAACCCATGAGTTCACCCAACTTATGTGAGTTGGGTTGGGTTGAATTTATGTGATGTGTTGAATTTGGTTGAATTTTTTTAACCTATTATAGTGGATTAAGTCGAAAAATTGTCTTACCCGACCCATATGCATACTCCTAGCCACAAAGCCTTCTTGTCATGGCATATGGGCCCAAAAATATGTGGATCCCACGTATGGATGGTGTGATTTCATATAATTATCTATAGGAGTAAAAAATATATATGAAGTGTGAGTTAGGGAAATTGGGAGTCTTCATGATACGCACGCAATTTAAGGAGAATGGAAATTACAAAACCAACGGGAAGCTTGTGGTGCGTTGTCGTTTGGAGTTCGGAGTCCCTCTGCCGAGTCCTATACATATATAACGCTTTCCCGCTAACTCTTAACTCTCTCGGTAAACCTTTATCTCTTTCGACAATCATGCTCCTATAGATTCACTCCCCCACTCTCTCTCTCTCCCCTCTTAATTCTTAAAGCCCGTACCGCCGTACCCACTTTCTGTTTCTATTTTTCACTTAAGTTTTTAGCCGTTATTGTTTTTCCCAAAAAAAAAAATTGAGAAAGTCAAGAAACTCTTTGTTTTCGTTTAAAACCATAACGTCTCCTTTAATCTTGTTTCATCTCTGTTTCGTTTACCTGTTATGTTTCCTCTGTTATGTGTTGGACTGTTAAATAATTGATATTGAGGATCTCTTAATTTGGTTGTGTTTAATAGTAAGGGCGTGGCTTAGAGATCGAGTTTGATTTTTTTTTTTTTTTAAGGCTTTATTAAATAAAAAATCTTTCTTTGTGGAGTCTTGGTTATATGTGTTAACCTTAAAGATAATGGAGGAAACTAGAGAATGTGAAGATGATAAGAGAAAGGAGGGCATAGTTTCTACAAGTAGCAGATGTGATAATGCCGTTCTCAAGACAGTCTGTTTTCAAGGGTTGGTGTTTCTTTGTGTTCTATTTTATGTTCTTTTTATAAAAAAAATTGGATGTGTTGTAATATATATATATTAATTTTGGATTGATTTGATGATAAAGTTTGGTTTATCTTATTATTCTCTCTTAAAATTGGCTGTACTGAAATTTCATAGTTTAATACTCTTTCTTAATTGCACGAGCCTCCAGTTTTGTGGGATCTGAAAGAAGTGATTGATAAGCAACCTAGATTCATTTTTATTTTATTATTAATTTTTTGGAGTCTGCTGATTCCCAAACTCGAACTGCCACTAGTCGTCTGGAAAGCATTTGCCATCTCAATGTACTTAGAAAACTAAGGAAAAAAAGTTTTGCACTTTGGGTGTTATGTGTATTTATTATCCAAATAGAAAAAGTGAATAATTATACTTAACCAAATGTATTGGACTCAATGAAGAGGAGGAAGCAACCTAAGGTCTATTAGAAATTGTTTAGCAATTTGTAATTAGTTTGTTTGTTAATAATATTTTCTTGGTTTTCTTGATTATTACTGATACTTTCTTAGGCTACGTCTGTTTAGTGAGATAATTTATATAAATCAGTCCAGCAAGAAGTTTATTTATTATTATTATACTTTCTCCATTTTTGACTTCTTCTTATGGAGTATTGTGACACCTATTTTGGCACAAGGTAATGTTGGTTTTGAATGTAATTTTAGGCGGATGACGGGTCCAACAAGACGATCAGCAAAAGGAGTGGACAGAGAAGGAGGTCTGTAGCTATATCTTATTCTATGCTTTACAGCTTCTTATTGCATTATGGGATGAGTTAATTGAGATTAGATGTTTGTCTCTTTCTTGTAAATGTTATTTGGCTGAACCATTCAGTTCTATGTGAATTGCATTGGTTAAATCTTGTTTTTGTTAGCTGTATGCGTGCATTATGATGCATAGATGTGTCTATATTCCTTTAACTTCTCTTTTGGATAAAAATTAGTATTCTAATATAAAATGTTTTCACAGGCACTAGCTTATTATGCAGAGGTTCTTTGTTATTTAATATCATTTGCTGAAGCATAAAGTTTATATGGATAATGTCCCCTGTTTTCTTGTTAACAGGATAAATATTAGCTTTTGCTGTCCAAAAGTTCAGTGGCAAAAACTGGAAAAAGATTGGTGAGTATCATCCCTTTCTGATAGTCGTTCTGAATTTCCTCTGGATAATGGTGATGAGAATGGAATTATAATATCTTTTGGCTTGAATTAATACTTAACCAAGACCTCTGGAACAGAAAAACATAGCCTTCTCATGCTTTAATATTATTATTATTATTTTTGTAAATATATATAATAATAAAAAAGAAAAAAGAATTAATCACTCAGAACTGTAATTCAATATTCTTTGCAGCCGAATGTGTCCCTGGTAGAAGTGACGTTCAGTGTCTGCATCGTTGGCAGAAAGTTCTCCATCCTGATCTCGTTAAAGGACCTTGGAGCAAGGAGGTGTGAATAAGATTCATATTAGTTCTCTTTCTTTCAAAAGGACCTGTATTTAAGTTTGTTTTCTTTGATTCTGATAACTTTTATTTGGGATTTCCAGGAAGATGATCTTATTTGTGAGCTGGTAGCAAAGCAGGGGAAAAAGAAATGGTCTGAGATATCAAAATCCTTGCCAGGCCGGATAGGCAAGCAATGTAGAGAAAGGTAAGTGCAATCTGGTCAATAAGTACCAATTATCCTTTTTCCCTTTTTGCTTTTATCTATTCATTTACTATTACGATTTAATAGCAAACCCCATGTGTTTTTTGCAGTAACAGCTTCGGCATCACCTATGTTTATTTTATATTTTTCTATCGAAAGGAAACCCCTTTATATTTCCCTTTACTATGGAAAGAGTATATAAATAAATCTAAGTGAACTACTGTTTTTTCTTTCTGTTCAGGTGGCACAACCATTTAAATCCCAACATAAAAAAGACTGCATGGACCAAAGAAGAGGAGTTGATTCTCATTAACGCCCACCAAATGTATGGGAACAAGTGGGCTGAAATAGCAAAGTTGCTACCTGGAAGGTATCACTGCAGAACTTTTACTGTTTTACATGAAAACCAAAGACTTGAATTATTATATAAGGAGATGGAAATTACAAACATCTCTCTCTCTCTCTCTCTCTCTCTCTCTCAAATGAGATTTGGTGTGTACGTAATTGAAATGACCAGTGTTGGTTTTCTCTTGCCATGCAGATAGTTTCTGTATAATTTAAATTATTATTAGTATTTTTTATAAAGTTGGTTGCTTAGTTAGGCACCTAGGATAAACCTACATGAATTTTTTCTTAGAATCTGTATCCATGATTTGAAATGTAGTCAATTTCTTATCTGATTTATTGTTACTCCTTTCCTTACGTTTTTTTTTGTTTGGGGGGGGGGGGGGGGGGGGGGGGGGGGAGGGGGGGTGGTTTTTGCCAATCGGTAATGTCATCTCTAATCATATTTGTTAATCAGAAATTAATTGTGTCAATAGTAAGTGTTGTTT
>JAGHPS010000641.1:0-49492 GCA_020976635.1 Castanea crenata
AAGTGAACCCAATGGGAGTTGTACTAGCTTGAATGGATTGAATAAGTTGCTACATAAATTGGTCTTAAGAGTAGCTATCTCTGAGGATATGTAACCAGGTAGGATCAGGAATTGAAAGAAGCAGCAGACAACTAGCCTTAGAAGACTCATCTTGCTAACTTGACATAGAAATGAAATCAAACCTCCTTGAAAGTGCATCTGACACTTTGTTTTCAACCCTTTTTTTGTATTCAACTACAAAGGCATACCCCAACAACTTAGCCAACCACTTTTGCTAAGCTGGTGTGGCAATTCTTTGCTCTAATAAAAACTTCAAACTCTGATGGTCTGTCCTCATAATGAAAGGTCTACCCAACAAATAAGGCCTTTATTTCTTGACTGTAGTGGCCAAAGTAAGCAACTCAGTCTCATAAGTAGACAAATGAAGGTGTTTCCCCTTCAAGGCTTGATTATGATAGGTAATGGGCCTTTGCTCTTGCATTAGAACAGCCCCTAACCCATATCCTGAAGCATCACACTCAATGATGAAAGACTTTGAAAAATCAGGATGAGCCAAAACTGGAGGTTGAGCTACTGCAGCCTTGAGCTCATTGAAAGCAATAAGAGCTTTATCTGACCAATGGAACCCATCTTTCTTAAGGAGGTCAATCAAAGGCTAAGCAATAGCCCCATAACTTGTAAGACCCAAAAACCTTTTCAGAGCCTTAGCATTTTGAGGAATTGACCATTGTTGCATAGCCAAAGTCTTCTTAGGATCAGTTTTCACCCCTTCCCTAAATATGATATGGCCTAAATATTCAACCTTAGCATAACCAAACACACATTTAGATTGCTTAGCATACAATTGATGAGACTGCAGAACCTCTAACACAATTTTCAAGTGAGAAAAGTGATCCGAAAAATTTGAACTAAAATCAAAATAGCATCAAAGAAGACCAGCACAAATTTCCTCAAATAAGGCCTAATAAATAGCATTCATCAGAACCTGAAATGTTGATGGAGCATTTGTCAAGCCAATTGGCATCACAAGGAATTCATAGTGACCCTCATGAGTCCTAAAGACTGTTTTAGGAACATCCTTGAGTTTCATATGGATTTGATGATACCATGACCTCAAATCCAACTTAGAAAAGATGGTGGAACTTGCAAGTTCATCTAGCGACTCATCCACCACAAGAATTGGAAATTTATCCTTAATGGTGGCCTTGTTGAGTGCTCTATAGTCAATGCACATCCTCCAACTTCCATCAGCCTTTCTAACGAGTAAAATAGGTGAGGAAAAAGGACTTCGGCTAGGTTGGATTGAACCAATTTCTAGTAATTCATCTACGATTTTCTCAATTTCAGACTTTTGGATAAGGGGTACCTACAGAGTCTTTCATAGACTGGTGGTGTGTCATCTTTGAGAACAATTTGATGTTCATGCCCTTAGATTGGAGATAAATCCTGTAAGAACTTCAAACACCTTGAAAAACTGAGCCAGCAAGTTTGACAAGGCAGTAGGTAACAAGGGTTGAACATCAGGACCAAAATTGGTGACAACTGAAATATGGAGGACCAAGCCTTTCTTTTCTCCACTAGAAAACAAATTATCTGCCTCTGAAAAGGTTGAAGGTGACAGATGCAAGCCCTACAAGAACACTTCTCTACCCAAATAACAAAATCTCATGGTCAAAAGCATGAAATCCCATAAAATTTCACCCAATGTACACAACCATTGAGTGCCAAGGACCACTGCACACTCCCCCCCCCCCCCCCCCCCAAAATGCAACACATTGAAATTAACTACAATTTTATACCCTTGGATAATGACTTTCACTCTATGAAAAACCCCTAAAGTCTTGATAATGTTGCCATCAACGACCTTAACTTCTAAAATTTGAGAAGTATCTAATGGTAAGTTTAGACTATGCAACTTAGCAGCATCCAAGAAGTTGTGTGTGCTCCTAGAATCAATGAGAGACACTACCTCATGATTCTTGATCCTGCCCTTCACCCTCATGGTCTGAGCAGATGGATTGCCCACCAAAGCATACAAGTTGATCTTAGGGGGTGCACTAACACTGTCAGCTAAATGCACATTCTCTTGAGGCCTCAACACCACCCCATCTTCCTCTAACTCTACTAATTGAGCACCATAACAGGGCTCAACATCCACATCCGAACCCTCCAATAAAAATAGCTTTGCCCCTTTACACTTATGTCCTAAATGCCATTTCTCATCACAGTTATAACACAAGCCTTGTTTTCTTCTCTCCTCCTTTTGAGCATTAGTTAGCTTTTGCAATGGAAGCTTAACCTTTGAATCATTTTTTCCCTCCAACTTAGGTAATCCTAAGATAGAAGGTTTATTGATATCTGATATATGTTTGAAAGACTTCCTATTACTTATTAAGAACTCTTATTGAATCTTAGCTAACCCAAAGGAATCATTAAGGGACTTAGGAACTAACATCCTTACTGGCAATTTAATATTATCTTTTAGACCTCTCAAAAGCAACTTAGTTTGTAAGATTCAAACAACCCATTGATTTTGTTAGAAAGGATTTTGAAGTTACCTTTATAGGAAATTACAGTGGTAGTCTGCTTTAGCCTAGTGAGTGCTTCCATTGGATCATCATAGGCTGAGGTACCAAAATGGGTCTGCAAAGCTTTGATAAAGACCTCTAGCTAGCAAAGCCACCTACTTGTTCAACATCTTGAAACCAAATCTGAGCTTCCCCATCAAGGTGATAAGAAGCCATGATTACCTTCTGATGTTCAGGTGTACTATGGTGTGAAAAGAGCTGGTTGGTCTTATAGATCCAACAAGTTGGATCTTCACCATGGAACTGAGGAAATTCCAACTTCAAGTTCTTGATGGTACACACTGAAGAAGACTTTAAGTTGTTGGGATTCCTAATTTGAAGAGCTCGTGAACCATTAATGGGGCAATTAGGATGCTTTTCTTCATTTTTAGTTATTCTTTGCATAAATGAGTTGAGGGTTTGCAACTGTTTCTGAATTTCTTGTAAGGCTTGTTCATGGCAGTCACGGACCTTAGACATCGTTGTAATTTTCTCAATATTTTGGGAAGTAGATCGTGTTTTAGTCATGGTGGTGAATCGGGATTAACCGGGCTTTGATACCAATGTTAAGATTTAGGAAGTAACGGGATTGAATGGTAGATCACTTCGAGGGGATCTAGGCCTTCATGGACAGAGTATGAGAAGAAATGTAGAGAATTAGAGAGAGAGAGAGAGAGAGAGAGAGAGAGAGAGAGAGAGAGAGAGAGATATTCAATATGATGTTATTATTCAATAAATAAATCTGTAACCACCCAGACTCATCTTATACCTTAAGTCTCTAACTAACTAACCAACTATATCCAACTGACAGTAACTAACTAACTACCTTCAGATATGCAGTGCACACTCACACGTAGCCACTTGCACACTTACATGCACAGCCTTACAGCAATACACACACACCCCAATCAGTACACGCACACCCTTGCATTAGTACATGCATACCCTTGCACACACACACACACACACACACACACTTGTACCCAAATACACTTATACAATAGAGATGCCTAACACTGCAATTATTTCCTAAGGAAAAGTGACTAAGATGTATGAATATACTTTGTCTCAATTGGTACATATCATAAATTTACAATTATTCATAAAAGAAAACACAAAATACTTAAAAATGAGGTTCAAATAAAAGACATATGTTACGTATGTAACTTTATTTATTTTTTATGAAAATTTAGATAGCCACATATATTGAAATTGGTATTTTACATAGACATTTAACTCCTATCTACTACGTCAATTCTATGATGAATCCTAAATAAAAAAAGAATCATATTAGAGTGTTCCAAACTATTACTATATTTTTATAAATGTAAATTAAAACAAGTATGTGGGGAGTAAAAAGATCCTGGTGGGCATTTTGGGTCTTCGGGTCATACTAGGGAAGACCGACCTGCCCTTGAGTTCGAAATTTCTTGATACCTCAGGCCAGACCATGGGCCGAGGACCCGAGGACCTATCCGAGGCTAGTTTCAACCTCGGATGGGCATAGAAGAGTCAGGAACACCATCGAAAAAGCTCATAAATGACACGACAGTGACTAATGGTTAAGAGGGACGAACCCCTGAATGTTACAGGAGCATTGGTGTCTGAAAAAGCCCTAAAGGCTGCTACCTCCACATTAAAGACCCTGCACCTACTACCCTGGCCGCATTAATGGGGAAGTGACGCCTGAACAGTGGAAATGAAGCTTCTAGTTACTGTTCAAAGGCACTAAGGGAAGAAATATCTAGGCTAAGTGAAAGATAAGGCAACACGTGTATGAGGGTTTGAAGAGGAATGAGTATTTAAGGGGAGACCCAAAACAGAAAAGAGGGATCTCTCTCTCGATCTCTGACTCTCTCTCTCTCTCTCTACTTGTAATAAACAGAAAGAAAGGAAAGATAATATAAGAACAGTCCTCGGCTCACGTCCGAGGAGGTTGATTTGCCATATTCCTTGTTATTCTCGAGTGTTTGTAACTTTGGGCTTGTCATATAATCCTTAAACACTTCTAACCTGGGTTTAAAACCCACACTCTACAAATTCTTATTGTCTAAGGCTCATTGGGCTTGGGCCTATAACTGTTCCTAAGGGCCAGGTGCAATTGTGCACTTACAATTGGCGCCGTCTGTGGGAAACCTAGTCTAGAAGAGTTAGGGATATCATGGCAGGCTTAGGCGCCCACCATGCAGAGTCACAAGGATCACAGCCTGAAGATCATTTCGAGCGCCTTGAACGTAGAAGGGACCGTGAAGGAAGCGTTCATTCAGAATACCCTGGTGCTAGCCATACTCCTGGTGGGGCTAGCAATACTCATGACGATGGTACTAGAGCCATGCAGGAGGAGATTGACCGTTTGAAGAAGAAGTTACGTCGTTCCAGACGTAAACCTTCGCCGTCCTTGTTTAGTCCTTCCTCTGGTGATGATGGGGAAGGTGGCTACGATTCAGAGACGCGCTCATCCCCTAGCTCAGCGTCCTCCGGTGGGGAGGACGATCCGCCAGCCCGCAAGCGCAAAAGGACTCCTTCTAGGGGCCTAGGCAACGATGCTATGAGCAGGGCGTTGCACCAGCTGTCCAAATCTCCGTTTTCCCGGAGGATTGAGAAGGGCAGACTTCCCAGGAGATTCACTCAGCCCACCTTTACCATCTACAATGGCCGGACTGATCCGGTGGAGCACGTGAGCCACTTCAACCAGAGAATGGCTATACACTCTCACAACGAGACGCTGATGTGCAAGGTCTTCCCCTCTAGCTTGGGACCTGTGGCCATGCGGTGGTTCAACGGCCTCAAGTCAGGGTCCGTAGGTTCATTTGGGGAGTTGACTAGATCATTTGCGTCGCGGTTTATTACCTGTAGCAGGGTCCCTCGGCCATTGGACTCACTGTTGTCCATGACCATGAAAGAAGGAGAGACACTGAAAACATACTCCGATCGTTACTGGGAGATGTTTAACGAGATAGATGGCGACTTTGATGAGGTGGCGTTGAACACATTTAAGGTAGGTCTTCCTATAGACCACGACCTGAGAAAGTCTCTGACGAAAAAACCTGTCCGCAGCGTACGTCGCCTTATGGATCGCATTGACGAGTATAAGAGGGTAGAGGAGGACCAGCAGCAAGGAAAGGGAAAGGAGAAGGTTATCCCGCAGGAGAGAAGGGATTTCAGGTCGGACCGATACAATAATAGTAGGCCGAGGAGAGATTATTCCGGACAGTCTAACTTGGCAGCACCCCAAGATGTAAACACAGTGTTCCGAGAGCCAGTGCATCAGTTACTGGAGAAAGTTCGCAAGGAGCCCTTCTTTAGGTGGCCTGGTAAGATGGCAGGGGACCCTGCGAAGAGGAACCAAAACCTCTTTTGCCAGTATCATCAGGATGTGGGCCATACCACCGAGAATTGTAGAACTCTGTGGAACCACTTGGAGCAGCTTGTCAGTGAAGGAAAGTTGAAGCAGCATTTGTGTCAGCCTGCCGGGCAGGGCAGTCAGGTTGCCTCGAACAATCAGAGGAACAACTCCTCTCGGCCAGCTTTGGGAACTATCAATGTCATCTTCGCTGCACCTGGCAGGACAGGGTCAGGCCCGACCAGGGTGATGGTAGTTTCTCATTCTCAGGCCGAGGGGGGAGGTAGTAGGCCGAAGAGGCCGAAGGTCGTTTTGCCGGTTTTGGGATTTACCGATGAGGATAAGGCTGGTACTATCCAGCCCCATGATGATGCCCTCGTGGTCACCCTCAGGATAGGAAATTATGACGTGAGGAGGGTGATGATAGACCAGGGCAGCGGTGCAGATATCATGTACCCTGATCTGTTTAAGGGGCTAAGATTGAGGGCGGAAGACCTGACTCCTTATGATTCGCCCCTTATAAGCTTTGAAGGCAGATCCGTGATGCCGAGAGGGCAAATTCGTTTGCCCGTTCAATCCGGCTCAGAGACGGTAGAGGTGGATTTTATCGTTGTAGACGCATACTCCCCATATACGGCCATCCTTGCCAGGCCTTGGTTGCATGCTTTGGGGGCTGTCTCCTCTACCTTGCACGTCAAAGTCAAATTCCTCTCGGGGGAACATGTTGAGGAAATCCTCGGCAGCCAGTCGGTGGCCAGGCAGTGCATATCAGCTGCGGTGTTGCACCAAATGGAGATTGAGCCTTCGGTCTTGGTTACCAACGGCTCATAGCAGTTAACGTCTCCTGACGCGACAGGAGAGCAGCCAGGAGAGGAAACATGTTGTGAGGAACTGGAGAAATTCCCGGTGACCGACGACCCGGAGAGGTTCTTCCAAGTCGGTACACTTTTGCCATACCAGGAGAAGATGGAGTTGATAGAATTTTTAAGGAAAAATGTTGACGTTTTTGTGTGGGATCCTTACGAGGCTCCAGGTGTTGATCCGAGCTTCATTTGTCATCGCCTGAATGTAAGCTCGGCCTTCGTCCCAAGAAGGCAGCCACCTCGGCGCTCCTCCAAGGAGCATTCGGAGGCCGTGAAGGAAGAGGTGGCCAAATTAAAGAAGGCTGGGGCTATCAAAGAAGTCTTCTACCCTGAGTGGTTGGCTCATACTGTCGTGGTCAAGAAGAAGAATGGAACGTGGAGGGTATGTGTGGACTTTACGGACCTGAATAAGGCCTGTCCCAAGGATTCGTTCCCCATGCTGCGTATTGATCAGTTGGTGGATGCCACTGTCGGACATCCTCGGATGAGCTTTTTAGACGCCTTCCAGGGTTACCATCAGATTCCCCTGGCATTGGAGGATCAAGAGAAGACTGCTTTCATTACTCCAATAGGAAATTATCATTACAAGGTCATGCCATTCGGTTTAAAGAATGCCGGGGCTACCTATCAGAGGATGATGACCAGAATGTTTGAACAGCAGATGGGGAAAACCATCGAGGTGTATGTCGACGACATGGTGGTGAAAAGCAAAACAATACCCTCCCATGTAAAAGATTTGTTCGACACTTTTCAAATTCTAAGAAAGTATAAATTGCGCCTCAACGCCTCAAAATGTTCCTTTGGTGTGGGGTCCGGAAAGTTCTTGGGATATATGATTACTCATAGAGGCATCAAGGTTAACCCATCGCAGGTCAAGGCTATCCAGAACTTGCAGTCTCCTCGGAACCCAAAGGAAATTCAAAAGTTAACAGGAATGATAGCTGCTTTGAATCGGTTCATATCTCGGTCAGCCGATCGCTGTCGTCCTTTCTTCCAGCTGTTGAACAAGTGGAAAGGGTTCCGATGGTCAGAAGACTGCGAGTTAGCTTTTCAGCAACTCAAGCATTACCTTTCTCGGCCGCCTATTCTCTCTCGTCCAGAGGCGCACGAGGTTTTATTTGCTTACCTGGCAGTGGCCGTCCACGCGGTCAGCCTGGTCCTGATAAGGGAAGATAACGGAGTGCAAAGACCGGTGTATTATGTTAGCAAATCGTTAGGTGAAGCCGAGGTGCGTTATCTACCTTTGGAAAAAGCACTTCTGGCCGTTGTACACGCCACGCGAAAGCTTCCCCATTATTTTCAGTCCCATACAGTGGTCGTGCTTACTCAACTGCCTCTCAAGGCAGTGCTTCGTAGCGCCGACTACTCAGGAAGAATAGCGAAGTGGGGGACCATCCTGGGGGCTTTTGATGTTAAATACAAGCCTCGCACCTCGGTGAAGGGTCAGGTCCTCGCCGATTTGGTGGCGGAATTTTCCGAGCCATTGCTGGAAGAGGCTCTAGGGGATTTCCTCGTGGGGGAAAAATCAGTTGGTTTGGTCACAGCGACAATATCTCCGACCTGGAAAGTGTATGTGGATGGAGCGGCCAATCAGAGAGGATCTAGCGTTGGACTTGTTCTGATTTCCCCCGAGGAAATTATCTTCGAAAAATCTATGAGATTGGCGTTCTCGGCCACTAATAACGAGGCTGAGTACGAAGCAGTGCTGGTGGGAATAAGAATGGTGCACGGCATGGGGGGGAAAAACATTTGCGTCTTCTCGGATTCTCAGCTGGTGGTAGGCCAGATTATGGGAACCATGGAAGCTAGAGATCCACGAATGCAGGAATATTTGGCCCAAGTCAGACGTCAGCAAGCTGAGTTTGACTCTTTTGCCTTGGTTCACATCCCTCGAACTGGAAACACCCATGCAGACTCCTTAGCTACTCTGGCAACGACCTCGGCTCAGGATTTACCTAGAGTTATCCTTATTGAGGACTTACTAGAACCCTCCCTTGCTACCACCAGTGTGCCTCGCATTCATCTCGTAAGACCTGGGCATAGTTGGATGGACCCGGTCATATCCTTTCTCAGGAATGATATTCTTCCAGAGGACAAGTCAGAGGCAGACAAGATACGCCGGAAAGCACCACGTTTCTGGCTGTCCGAGGATCAGAAATTATATAAACGATCCTTTTCAGGACCGTACTTATTGTGTGTCCACCCTGATTCGACCGAAGGGCTTCTGGAAGAACTACATGAGGGGATTTGTGGCAGCCACACTGGAGGTAGGTCCTTAGCCCACCGAGCTTTGACCCAGGGCTACTGGTGGCCCAATATGCAAAGAGAGGCTCAAGATTACGCCAGGAAATGTGATCAATGTCAGAGGTTCGCCCTAAATATCCATCAACCTGGAGGAGTTCTTAACCCCCTTTCCAGCCCTTGGCCCTTCGCACAGTGGGGACTAGATATAGTTGGGCCATTTCCGAGGGCCATAGGCAACAAAAGATGGCTTTTAGTGGGAACAGACTACTTTACTAAATGGGTCGAGGCCGAGCCCTTGGCAAATATAAGGGATGTGGATTCTAAGAAGTTCATCTGGAAAAATATTATTACTAGGTTCGGCATACCACACACACTTGTGTCTGACAACGGTGTTCAATTCGACAGCAACGCGTTCAGGCAATATTGTGGTGACATGGGCATCGTGAACAGGTACTCCACCCCATGTTATCCACAAGGAAATGGCCAGGCCGAGGCTGTTAACAAAGTCATTGTCAACGGGTTGAAGAAAAGGTTGGACGATGCGAAAGGTAGATGGGTAGAAGAACTTCCTCACGTTCTGTGGACATATCGAACCACATCGCAGAGGTCTACGGGAGAAACGCCATTTTCTATGACTTACGGGGCCGAGGCGGTGATACCTCTGGAATATGGTTTTCCTACCCTGAAGACGAGTTCTTTTAGTACCAAGAGCAACGATGGGCTCCTGGAGAAAGGTCTTGACTTACTTGAAGAACGACGTGAGGCGGCTATGGTCCAGATGGCTTATTACCAACAAAAACTTAAACGGGGGTATGATGCCCATGTAAAACTGAGGCCACTAGCACCTGGAGACCTTGTGTTAAGAAAGGTTGTGGGCACCGCCAAGAACCCAGCCTGGGGCAAGCTAGGACCCAACTGGGAAGGACCCTATCGGATTACCTCAGTAGCAGGGATAGGATCTTATCGGCTAGCTGATTTAGATGAAAATATTGTACCACGGCCGTGGAATGTAAATAACCTACGAAGGTATTACTATTAATAAAGTTCACTTTTGTTTGTACTTATTCAAAAAGTGCTAATATTTCATGAATTTCCAAGTAACAACTTTTTAAGAATCAAACAGAAACTTGGTTAAGTGTAGTCCTCGGACCACAAACCTTGTGGAAATTGATGTCTTGTCATTTGTTAAACAGAACCTTAGTTATGTCGGGTCCCCGGACCTCCTACTTTGGGAAAATTAACATTTGAAGTAACAATTCTCTGAGAATCAAACAGAAACTTGGTTAAGTGTAGTCCTCGGACCACAAACCTTGTGGAAATTGATGTCTTGTCATTTGTTAAACAGAACCTTAGTTATGTCGGGTCCCTGGACCTCCTACTTTGGGAAAATTAACATTTGAAGTTACAATTTTTAAGAGTCAAACAGAAACTTGGTTAAGTGTAGTCCTCGGACCACAAACCTTGTGGAAATTGATGTCTTGTCATTTGTTAAACAGAACCTTAGTTATGTCGGGTCCCCGGACCTCCTACTTTGGGAAAATTAACATTTGAAGTAACAATTCTCTGAGAATCAAACAGAAACTTGGTTAAGTGTAGTCCTCGGACCACAAACCTTGTGGAAATTGATGTCTTGTCATTTGTTAAACAGAACCTTAGTTATGTCGGGTCCCCGGACCTCCTACTTTGGGAAAATTAACATTTGAAGTTACAATTTTTAAGAGTCAAACAGAAACTTGGTTAAGTGTAGTCCTCAGACCACAAACCTTGTGGAAATTGATGTCTTGTCATTTGTTAAACAGAACCTTAGTTATGTCGGGTCCCCGGACCTCCTACTTTGGGAAAATTAACATTTGAAGTAACAATTCTCTGAGAATCAAACAGAAACTTGGTTAAGTGTAGTCCTCGGACCACAAACCTTGTGGAAATTGATGTCTTGTCATTTGTTAAACAGAACCTTAGTTATGTCGGGTCCCCGGACCTCCTACTTTGGGAAAATTAACATTTGAAGTTACAATTTTTAAGAGTCAAACAGAAACTTGGTTAAGTGTAGTCCTCGGACCACAAACCTTGTGGAAATTGATGTCTTGTTATTTGTTAAACAGAACCTTAGTTATGTCGGGTCCCCGGACCTCCTACTTTGGGAAAATTAACATTTGAAGTTACAATTTTTAAGAGTCAAACAGAAACTTGGTTAAGTGTAGTCCTCGGACCACAAACCTTGTGGAAATTGATGTCTTGTCATTTGTTAAACAGAACCTTAGTTATGTCGGGTCCCCGGACCTCCTACTTTGGGAAAATTAACATTTGAAGTTACAATTTTTAAGAGTCAAACAGAAACTTGGTTAAGTGTAGTCCTCGGACCACAAACCTTGTGGAAATTGATGTCTTGTCATTTGTTAAACAGAACCTTAGTTATGTCGGGTCCCCGGACCTCCTACTTTGGGAAAATTAACATTTGGAACTACAATTTTCTAAGAATCAAACAGAAACTTGGTTAAGTGTAGTCCTCGGACCAAAAACCGTATGGAAACTGATGTCTTGTCATTTGTTAAACAGAACCTTAGTTATGTCGGGTTCTCGGACCTCCTACTTTGGGAAAATTAACATTTGAATTAACAATTCTCTAAGAATTGAACGGAGGCTTGGTTAAGTGTAGTCCTCGGACCACAAACTTTCTGGAAATTAATCGATTGCATTTGAAACGGGTTGTCTTATTGATTGCAAGATCAAATTTTTAATCTTTATGCCCCTAAGTGTTAAGCAAAGTGGTGCAACGAATAGGTAATGGAATTCACATCTATAGACTGACAAGTCTACTACTTAGACCATAGACTTGGTAAAACTAACTTCTTATTGTTCTTAGGACGCAGAGCCTTACTGTCCATTAATTCGGATTTAAAGTTTGTCCATCTGATTGTAAACTAAGTTTATATAAAGAATGATCTTTGAACCTCACGTCATACCAACAACAATGCTATATGTTGCAGAGGTTTAATTGTTGCCCGAGGTCTTATATTATTAGTGATATTTCAAACCATGTGACTTTTTTGTTAAATGTTTATAATATGCGTATGGCCATATGGAGGTCGTCATTAAATACTCAAGTAAACTTCAATAAAATTCAATAAATTTCAATAAAACAGTACAGAATAAATGAAGGAAAAACAAACACGATGCTATAAAGAGGTATATAAAATTGTTCCTTCCTAATTACATAACAAAGCATCACATAAAGAATAATTATGAAAGTGAAGGCCGAAGAGCCCTAATCTCGGCCCTAAATCTCAGAAGGAGGATCCACGTAAGAAGTGCTAGGTCCCTCAGTCTTTCTCAGCTCCACTTCAAAGGGAGAAAGAATCTGTTTCCCTTTGTCCGCTTCCCTTGCTGATGGGACATCGTGTGCGAAGGCCTGGCTAAGGTCCTCCTCGGCGTCACCATCCCCTTCCTGTTCTTGTTGGAACCCAAGGGTTCTGTAGGATCAGGTGTTGGCTGTGGGACCATCTGGGCCAGCTCTGGTATGGTTGAGTCAGGAGTGGGGGTGGCAGCAGGAGCCTCCTCAATCTCTTGGATTTCCAACGGAATCCAGATGTTCTCGGACTTTCTTAGCTCCGAGGAGGGAGGAATTCCAGCTGCGTTTAGGGCCTCCCCCCAAACTTTCTGGCAGTATTCGCGGCACAAGGCCGCGAAGGCTTCAGTCAGCTGCTCCTCGGTGTTCGCCACCCCTTCCTGATAGTTCGCCTGTTTGGCAGCTTGTAAAGAGCTTTGAAATGTGCTGGCTTCTCTCTTCAGCAGCGCAATTTCCTTCTCCAAATCCGAGCGTTCCCTTTGAGCCCGGGAAATCTCATCATCTTTATCATGGAGGAGCTTGCGCTGTCCTTCTATTTGGGTCTCCATGGTTTTGAGACTGGACCTAGCACCATCTCTCTCCCTCTTTACGTTAGCCACCTCCGAGACCAGCTTCTCGTTTTCAGCAATGGCTGTCCCCAAAGACTTCTCGGTCTCCAATCTGACCTCCATCTCGGCCCTGGCTTTCTTCCGGGTATCTTCGATAAACTTTTCAGCTACGAAGACCTCCTGAACAGCCTGCAATGAAACATGGTGGGGTCAAACACAACAAAAACTTATAAATATCTCTAAAAGCAAGCTCTTCATGAAAAACTTACCAGCGCCAAGTCTCTCTTCAGAGCAAGGAAGAGCTGTGGCTGGCTCATTTTTTCCAAGGACTCCATGTCCTTGGGCAGCAAGAGAGGGCGCTCCAACACCTCGGCCAAGTGGTGGGCATGGCCATGTTGAACCGCCCTTATACTGGACTGGTTGGAAATGGGAGCGCCGTCCAGTTTCAGATCAGGGGACCAGGTGGCCGGCGTCCTGCGCACCTCGGCAGTTACCCCAATCTCCCCGCTCTCCACCGAGCGGGCTCTACCCTTCCCTTTGTCCTGCTTCTGCTGCGGAGCCGGCGGAGGTTGATTGCGGGGTTTCTTGGGGCCTCTGTTGGATGCCCCTTCATCTTCCCCCTTTCTCTTTTTCTTGGGGTCCTCGGCTGGAACCTTCGGCTCAGCTGGAGGAGGGGGAAGTGGTAGAGTTTTAGGGACATGAGTGGTCCCTGTTTTCTTCGCCTTGACCTTCTCGGATCTGTCAGTAAGAAGGTCCTTCATTCTGTCCATGCTGTCCTCAGATCCGTCCTCGGGGAGCGCAACTACAAGCCCAGTAATTCCCGAGGCCTCGGCTGTATCTCCTTCCTCGTCAGAAAGTACAACGAACTGGTTCCCTCGAGGCTCGTTGTATTCTTCGAGTTGGAACTGGTCTATCTCGTCGTCCAACGTATGGGAGGAGGAGACCTGTTCTTCAGGGGCGGCTGCTACCTCAGAATGGACGGCGAGAGGGACTGCCGCTATGGGACGTAGGTACAGGACGGTTTGGGGCGCGTCGGGGAG
The DNA here is from genome assembly GCA_020976635.1 of Castanea crenata. Taxonomy (NCBI): domain Eukaryota; kingdom Viridiplantae; phylum Streptophyta; class Magnoliopsida; order Fagales; family Fagaceae; genus Castanea; species Castanea crenata. The sequence goes on from JAGHPS010000641.1 coordinate 13,952, forward strand.
GTCTCGGTCGTCCAGAAATTTCGGCCTGGCTACGTTGATTCTCCTTCGTCTTCGGTCTCCGGCGAGGATAGCGTTGTCTATCTCCTGGAAGTCCGAAGAGACGGGATGGTAGCCTAAGATCAGGTGGGCGGCTCGAAGCTGTCGGTCTTCGCTGACGAATACCTCGGACCGGAGAACCCTGTTTAGGTCGGCAACGTTGCAATGACTTAGGCGAGGGCGTACGTTTCGCTTATCTGCAAGAAAGGATAAGAGATTAAGCAACGTGGTCAGATTCATATAATAGGAGTCAAAGATAAACAAACAGAAACGTATATCAATATGTAAGTTTGTTAGTGTTGAGGGAGGTTTTGGGTAGGGAGGTTAGTCATCAGGTGTCGCACCTGGATCCCCCCACTGTACTGGGCAGTGGAGACCGTCGTGCCAATTCCCTGAGACGATTAGATAGTCGTCCTTCATGCCTTTGTTTGATTTGGGCAAGCAGGATATCAGCCTAACTACACTGGATCGGGACTTAATATAATAACCTACTTTGGATAATTTGTGGGTTTCATACAGAAAAACTACGTCGTGCCAGGTAAGGTTTAACCCCATTTGTTCGTTTAAGGCATCGACGCTACCTAAGACTCTAAAAACGTTGGGGAGGCATTGATCGGGACACAACCGGTGGTTGCGAAGATACTCCCTCATTACAGGTTTCATCGGGAGGGTCATCCCACCTTCTACAAAGGCTACCATTGGGATTATGACCTCTCCCTCCTTCCTGGAACCGGCCACGGCCCCCGCGGGGCAATATTTCAGACCCACGTCTCCGGGAATGTGGTATTTGGCTCTAAAGCCTTCCATCCCGGCGGCCGTATCAACGAGACACTTAAATCTACCCATTATAAAGGAAGGAACGGTTAGACTCTAGAAAGGGAGGCGCCTACTAAGACAGCCGAGGACAAAATCCGAGGGTGAAAGGTTAAGAATAAGATGGATGATAAGTAAGAACTTACGGAGTTTGAGGATATGCAATTTTCCGTGGTGTTCTGATAGGGAAGTGTGATTATTGATGTTTTGATGGGATTAGTCCCTAGCAAATTAAATGAAGGCGCAGGTTCCCGAAGCGTCACGACGTGCGGAATGGCAGTCTCGAAATTAGTTTTGTCCCGCCCGAATTTTCGTGAAGGGAGGAGAGCCGTTGGATCTCCATCCTACCGTCGAACGTGGGGGACAAAGTGTAACTTACAGTAATAAATGCGCGCGTCTTGAAAGTGTAACTGCCATGTGGCACCTTCTGGAACGTGAAGCGGTGTCCACACGTGCGATCATTCATGAACTGGGCAGAATAAGTTCTCTTCAGATCAAAACCCTACTTTTCTCCTCGGACATCGAAAATTAGAATTTTGAGGGGCTATTGTGGGGAGTAAAAAGATCCTGGTGGGCATTTTGGGCCTTCGGGTCATACTAGGGAAGGCCGACCTGCCCTTGAGTTCGAAATTTCTTGATACCTCAGGCCAGACCATGGGCCGAGGACCCGAGGACCTATCCGAGGCTAGTTTCAACCTCGGATGGGCATAGAAGAGTCAGGAACACCATCGAAAAAGCTCATAAATGACACGACAGAGACTAATGGTTAAGAGGGACGAACCCCTGAATGTTACAGGAGCATCGGTGTCTGAAAAAGCCCTAAAGGCTGCTACCTCCACATTAAAGACCCTGCACCTACTACCCTGGCCGGATTAATGGGGAAGTGACGCCTGAACAGTGGAAATGAAGCTTCTAGTTACTGTTCAAAGGCACTAAGGGAAGAAATATCTAGGCTAAGTGAAAGATAAGGCAACACGTGTATGAGGGTTTGAAGAGGAATGAGTATTTAAGGGGAGACCCAAAACAGAAAAGGGGGATCTCTCTCTCGATCTCTGACTCTCTCTCTCTCTCTCTCTCTACTTGTAATAAACAGAAAGAAAGGAAAGATAATATAAGAACAGTCCTCGGCTCACGTCCGAGGAGGTTGATTTGCCATATTCCTTGTTATTCTCGAGTGTTTGTAACTTTGGGCTTGTCATATAATCCTTAAACACTTCTAACCTGGGTTTAAAACCCAAACTCTACAAATTCTTATTGTCTAAGGCTCATTGGGCTTGGGCCTATAACTGTTCCTAAGGGCCAGGTGCAATTGTGCACTTACAAAGTACATATTAAATCATTGCTTGTATTTTTATTTTATGAGAAACTAACTTATTAAATAGAAATATGATTTAATCTATGCTCTCATCTTACCTCTTACCTGTATACAAATAGATTCAATTACATCTGTGTGTTATTTGAACACGATTCGATTTTTAAAAAGATATAATTCATATAAGAATCAATCATTATAGGAAAGCAAAATCAGATTATAACCAATCTTATTCTACTCTTAAAAAAAATAAGGTTGTTTAAAAAAGGGCAATCTTTCTTTTATTCTAATATGAAATAGAAAATCTATATTCTGATATGATATATATAATAGGTATGCTCTGGGACGGAAGGATTCGAACCTCCGAATACCGGGACCAAAACCCGTTGCCTTACCACTTGGCCACGCCCCATTTTTGATTTCTATTCGACATTAATAAAGACTAATATTGATAATAGTTCTTCGTCAATTCTAGTCCAAATCTATATAGAATAGATTAGAGTGTTGCTAGGATTTTGAGACATTTACATTTAGATAGAGAATTAAACGACATTTATTGATCATTACATACAATTCAATTAAGATATTGTATGAAAGTATGGTTTTGTCTATTCTCTTTTGATTTGAGAATTGAAGGATTTTTGATTGGGTTAATTCAAAAAAAAAAATAAGATTATAATAACTCATATTAAGAACTCATCATATTAATAACTCAATCAAAATAAATACAATTATCTTCAAGAACAAAGAATGTTTGTTATGCTTAATATCTTTAGTTTGATCTGTATTTGTCTTAATTCTGCTCTTTCTTCAAGTAGTTTTTTCTTCTCAAAATTGCCCGAGGCTTATGCTTTTTTGAATCCAATCGTAGATTTTATGCCAGTAATACCTTTGCTCTTTTTTCTCTTAGCTTTTGTTTGGCAAGCTGCTGTAAGTTTTCGATGAGATCTTTAATACGGTCCTAGAAAAATTCATGATTTATTCTTAAAAAAAAATTCTAACAATTCATAAGATCAGATAAGTCTTATAGTATAACCCTTCGATTCAAATAATGAAATTCTTGGATCGCCACAATAAGTCTGGGCTCCCCCCAGTTCCTCATTCGGACCCTTTTTTACAGTGAAAGAACCTAGTAGATTCCTCCGCAATATCTAATTGCGGGTATGAAAAAGCTTTTGGTAATGAAAGACTTGACTCTTATTACAAATGAATTTCTGAAAATTCTTTTTTATTTCTATAGATTTAGAAAAATAATTTCGTGGTGTCAAAATAAGGTATGTGGTATAAAAATGGAGAATCTATTATCTTTTTTTCCAAAAAAAAAATGATCTTGGAGATTGTGTAATGCTTACTCTTAAACTATTTGTTTACACAGTAGTGGTATTCTTTGTTTCTCTCTTTATCTTCGGATTCCTATCTAATGATCCAGGACGGAATCCTGGACGTGAAGAGTGAAGAATAAAAAATAACAATAAAGTTTCTGTTTTCTTTGCTTGATTTTAAAATGTTCTTAGGATTTTTTTTATTCCACATTTTTAACTATTAATTAAAAAGAAAAGAAAAAAAAAAAGACTCGTTGAAAGATAAATTGAAAGATAAAGAAAAAATACCAAGTCATTGACTAAAGCGGAAAGAGAGGGATTCGAACCCTCGGTACGAAAAACCCGTACAACGGATTAGCAATCCGACGCTTTAGTCCACTCAGCCATCTCCCCAAATTGAAAGAAAAAGGATAATTACTAGATTATATTACACAAAAACAGTAAGGCTTGAAAGGGCCCTCTCTTTATACCTCTTTATTATTCAGTATATAATTATTATATAGATATCTAATTATAGAGACATAGAAAAATAGAAAAAAAAAATATAGAAAATAAAAATCAGTGATTTCATTTAGGTAAAGTAAGGGCTCGAAAGCGATATCTCAACTCCACTATTCCAATGAATATAAATTTAGATATATAACCACCTAATGCCCCAAGAATATTATATATTATATAAACTATAAACTATAGTTTATATAGCAATGAATTTCTTATATAAAAAAATTATAGAATTAATAAATAGTAAATAGAAAGTAATAATAAATATATAAATTAAAATTAAATAAATAATAAAAAAAGAGTACCTCTTTGCTTTCGTCTGCAAGATCCTTTTTTACTTTTACTTCCACAGCGAGGCCCCCGGTCCTGACCGGGCCGGGTCTTTCGTTTTTGTTCCAATGAATCATAGAAAAAAAAATGATTGTTGTTGTTTCAAGAACAATCATAATAAAGGCAATTTCTATTCCTATCATACAGAATAGAATCCGAGTGTCATTTCTTAATTATTTTATTCTTTCTTTTTCCATTTACTTTATTGGAATTAAAAAAAAAAAGGTAGAACCATATATTCTTGCACAATTTATACTTTGGCATATGCCCCTTTTTTTTTTTTTTATCAAGACGTATCCTTCTCATTTATAAAAAAAAAAAAAAGTTTTTTTAGTTATTTAAATTAATCCTCTTTCCCCAATCTCATTAATTTCCTTGGTCAAAGCATGTCAATGCTCTAAATTTCATGATTCTTTTATGATCTTATTGTCTTAATTATGACCCATTTTTTTGTTCGACAAAAGATTCATTTATATATAATAATCATACTGTAACGGGTATAGTTTAGGGTCTATTTATATACAATAATCACATGGTTCCCAAAACACCTCTAGGATAGGTTTTTGTGCGAAAGCAAGGCGGGCTTATTTCTTGCAAAAATACAATAGCTTCAAGTCAAGTTTTTTTTGTGCAAAATACGAGGTTAGATTTGTGGTGCAAGTTTTGGAACATAAACAACTTAGGGTTAGCTTTAGCGTGAAAACAAACTAGCTTATTTCTGTTGTGTTTGAAATTAGAGTTTAAAGTCAGTTTATTTTACTATTAAACTCATTTTTTCTGCTATTTAGCTTATTTTTGTTACTATTTATGGGTCCCACATCACTTTTTGGTATTATTCGTGGATCCCACTATACTCTTTTAGTTAGTTTTTACTTTTATTCACAACACTTTCAACAAAAAGTTTTCCATTTCAGTTAAATAAACTGTTTCTAAATGGACTCGCAGATGGGAAAATTATTATATTGGGTAATTGGGTATAAACTATTATATATATATATATATATATATATATATATATATATATATATATATATATCTATAGAGGTAATAAATTGTCAAGTATAGAACTATATACCCAATACATTTTAAGATATGATTCAAAGCCTGTACAACTTAGACCATAATTTGGAAGTCTCCCATAATATTGTCAAATAAATAAGTTGAGGTTTCTAATACCTCATGATATCTATGAGTTATTTTGATCAAAACTCTTAACTAGCATTTTGTGGGTCGCCCCAAAGGGTTTTCTTATGGAAAATGAAAAATTGGTAGGACTTAAAAAAACAATTTCTTTCTATTTTTTTTCTCTCACCTCTTTTCTTCTAACCAAAAAAAATCGTTTTTCTTCCCTTTCGCACTTCTCCTTTGACTCAACATAATTCTTGATATATTAGTCCATGTATTATATGAAAAGGGGTAAATTTTGTACATACAACTTCACAAATTACTAATATTAATCCATATAAAATTATATAAATTGAAATTGTTATTAATTTAACTGTATAATACAGTTACTATTCATATTCACATCTATTTTTCTAATATTTTTTTATCATATACACAAAACAGAGAGAGAAATAGATGATTTGAAAGAATAAAAAAAATTGATGAAAACAAATATTTTAATAAAATATATAACTGGATTTTTTTTTCAAAATACCCCTATACCCTAGGTTTAAGTAGAGACAAAATTAAAAAATAGTTTGGTAAATACATATCTAACTTGTACTAAAATATTATCTATAAAATAGGAACATTCTTACACTAACCTCTTCTTCAAAGCAACTATATGCTTATTGTTTTTTTTTAAATAGAAAAATAAGTTAAACACCTTACGTTTATCCAAAAACGAATTTAAATATATATATAAAATTAAAAGACAATTTGGTAAAAATACAACCATAATTTCTACTAAAACATTACCTAAAAAATATGGTCACTTTCCTATTGATTTTCAAATTTATTTATTTATTTATTTTTTATACGATTTTTAAATTTATTAATCTACTATTCTCAAAATAAAAATTATAAGTAGATTAATAAATTTGAAAATTGTATAAAAAAATTTATATATAAAATAAAAATAAAAATAATTTTTTGCTACTACCACTAAAAAAAGAAAGAAAGCTTAATTTCACATACAAAGTGTGTGTAATAAGGTTAGTATAAAATAAAAAATATAATGTAAACGCTTTTGAAAAATAGAAAAAAAAATCATTACGCTAAAATATTTTAAAAATTTTAGAATAAATATTCCAACAAAAACTAATTACACCTGGCTTTCTTGGGTGTTAAAAAAAAAAAAAAAAAAAAAAAAAAACGCCCCGGATGGATTGTTTTCAAATTTGAAAACATAAAAAAATGGGGACTGTGGCACCAAATTACCAGTCGAAGCCACCGCCCCTGCCTACTCCTCTCTGGTAGTATCTGTCTCTCTCTCGTTTCTCTTATTCAGTTTCCTTTATATTTTGCTGCTGGAGGGGTGGACTGCTTCCACTACTATGATTATATATAGAATATTTCATTGACCTAGTCGATTTCGAAGAAGATGATGAAATTCTCTCTGCAATCCAAAAAGCCCTCTTCTTCTTCTTCTTCTTCTTCTTCAAAACCTAAACCCATTATCAAACCCTCCGAAGATTCCAAGCAAGTTCAATTCATTACCGAATTCGACGCCTCTTCCAAAACCACCCAACCCAAAAGACCCATTCCAGTAATCGCTCCCATCGAGAACGAATGGAGACCTCACAAACGCATGAAGAATCTCGAACTCCCGATCTCCTCTTCCGCCGCCGCGCCGCCGCTCTCCTTCGAGGCCGCGGCACCTGACTCCCTCGACGACAAGACTGCCATATCCTACGGCCTCACTATCCGCAACAACAACAACAACAACAACAAAACCCCAAAATCCGAATCCAATGGCGGCGTCGACGAACAAGAACAAGAACAAGAACTGCCGCCGCGATCTGAAAACAATAAGGGTGTGGAGAACATGTTGCTTCAGAAGCTGAGGGATGATTTGAAGAGGTTACCTGACGATAATGGTTTTCAAGAGTTTGATGATACGCCGGTTGAGGGTTTCGGCAAGGCTTTGCTCGCCGGATATGGATGGAAAGAAGGGAGAGGGATTGGGAAGAACGCGAAAGAGGATGTTGAAATTGTTGTACAGAAGAGACACACTGGAAAGCACGGGTTAGGGTTTGTCGAGAAGGTGGATGAGCCATTTAGGTTTTCTGTTGGGAAAAATGTTAGAGTCATTGCAGGGAGAGATGTGGGTTTGAAGGGTCGAATCGTTAAGGTATTGGAGAGTAAGTCTGAGGTTGTTTTGGAGCTCTCTAAGAGTGAAGAGAAAGTGCAAGTTCGAGTCCAACATCTTGCTGAATTGGGGTCTAAAGAAGAGGAGATTTGCTTGAAAAAATTGAGAGAAGCAGCATCAAACTCGAAAAAGAGGAAGATGGAGACAACGACATCGACATCGACATCGACTGCTAGCGTTAAGGCTTCTTGGCTTAAGAGTCACATTCGGGTTAGGATAATTAGCAAGGATTTGAAAGGGGGGAGATTGTACTTGAAGAAAGGGGAGGTTGTGGATGTAGTTGGACCGAGAATGTGTGATGTATCGATGGATGAGAGTAGGGAGTTAATCCAAGGTGTTTCACAAGACTTTCTTGAGACTGCACTGCCTCGCCGTGGGGGACCTGTTTTGGTTTTGTATGGTAAACATGAGGGTGTGTTTGGAAATCTTGTTAGCAAGGATTTGGAACAAGAAACTGCTGTGGTTCAGGATGCCAATAACCATGACTATGTAAATGTGCGGCTTGATCAAATTGCAGAGTATATCGGGGATCCCACCTACCTCGGATACTGATATGTTATTAGTAAGTAGTTCAAACAATTTTCATAATGGGCTACTGATCAGTTGCAACAATCTAGTTAATTTAGTTGCTCTGTGTTATTGTGGCCTATACTAAGAAAATTTGAACGTTTTCTCCCCCAGGGAAATCCAAGGATGAAGCGATGAGTGATTATATCACCAAGGTCAAACAGTTGCTGGAAGAAGCTGCCGCATCTGCTTGATATCTTGTTGATGTCTGTGTTCAAATGTTTAAATTGAATGGAACATAATGATGTGTAGTTTTCAAACTGGTAATGAGTTATTTCTGAATGGTGTGAATGTATCAGGTTTATCAGGTACTTCTACTAGATGTGGTTATGGCAATTGTACTTGTACTGAGTATGTTTCTTTTGATTATAAATTATGTCTGGTCAAATCCTTGAAACCCACCCATTACAGTTCCTGCTTTTAACAAAGCTTTGGTTTAGCTCGAGCTTTTTGTGTCTGCTTGAATATTAGTGAGTGGGCTGTTCAGGTTGGGCAGCATAGACCTCTCAGATCATTTGCCTACAGTAGTCTTCTTCACTCCCACTTGGCTCTGTCCCTCAAGTTGAATATTCCAGGACGGCCTGCAAATCAGATTCAAAAGGCAATGACTTTTTTTTATAACGCAACACGATATGAAGACTAACAATGAGTTAAAATGAGCGTACAATTTGGCTCAGGTACTTACTGGTGTTCACTGGTCCAACAGTGGCTTGCTTGTAGAGACCATAGAGAATAAGCTTGTTTTCGTTTGTCGTATTCTCTGCCAGGGTCTTGGCTTTCTCTGCATGCTCTTCAAATTCCTCCTGCAATAACCCCATTGTGGTCAGACTAGTGCAGTTTGATGCATGAATGTCAAGAGAGATGAATGAAACAGAAGTCCACCCTTTAACAATAATAGGCATAATGGAACTAAATTCCAGACAAAAGAAAAATGTTTACCAAACCAATTCCTCCATCTTGATATAGCCATCAACACTTTTGGACATTATCCACAGAACCCCAAAACATAAAAGATTAAAGTCCAAATTTCCATAGGCAATTTCATAATGCAGTAACAATGATCTACAGTCTTACTACCACTTTTGCAAATGCAGCAGCGATTAGATAGTTAATTAAAATATATTGTAAAAGTAAAGATCAAAAACAACAGAGTAGTAAAATTTTAAAAAGACACAAACCATCATTTGGGCCCAACCACAAGAACCATTTTGTAATTTTATTTATTGTGCAACTCTTTGTTGTGTATTATATGGTTTACTTTGCAGGAGGCACATTGTTGTAGTCAGTGGGGTCATGAATTTCGACCTGACTATAAGAATCTTGGCATCCTCAAGACTCAATTTCCTAATGTTCCTTTGGTTGCTTTGACTGTATGTCTTCATTGTTTTATTTATTTTTTTGTCATCATCAAAGAAAAACATCCAAAGTTTCAATTTCTAATTTCTATAATGCCGTTGTGTATGTAAGTTTATGTCTTTGTCATATGTTTTTCAGGCAACTGCGATACAGAAGGTCCAAACTGATCTGATGGATATGCTGCACATTCCTAAATGTATTAAATTTGTCAGCACAGTCAATAGGCCGAATCTCTTTTATATGGTATAGTTTTTAGTGGGTGTGTTTGTTTATATATTGCCTTCAATATTTCTGTATTAATAATTTATGAGATATCATGTTGTCTTGAACTATAGGTGTGGCAAAAGTCATCAGTTGGTAAGGTGGTGATTGATGAAATTATTGAATTCATCCAAGAATCTTATTCAAATAATGAGTCTGGGATAGTTTGTTGCTTTTCTAGAAAGGAATGTGAACAGGTCTGTGTCTTCTACCTTTTCTTCCCTTCCAGTATTATGTTCATTAACTGTTATAACTTGATTTGAAATTGTTTCTTACCTATTTTATATCAGATTAGGAGGTGTTTTAGATAGCTTTTGTGCAAGTTGCTCATGTAAGATTTTTTATTGCCACAATTGTTAAAAATAATGGTAAAAGAAATATAAATAATGAAATCTTGAAAGGATTGTGTTTTCAACAAAATTTAAGCAAATTGAATTGTTTAAATTTCATTAAACGCAAGTTCAAGATACCCCTTTTTTCCCTACAGCTAACTAGTACTAGCTGATGACGCGTGGTGCATTTTGAAACATTTTGCAAGAAATTATCTTATGGTGATATGGTCCATGTATATATAGGAATTGACTTCAATTATATTACAAGTTAGAAAGAGAAAACACATAACTTTAAAATAATTGAAAATTTGAACCTTTAGCTTGAGTGATTAGACAAAAAGTTAATTATATTACTCTAACTTAAGGTTTTAGCTATTTTTTTTAATTTTTATATTCTTGATTGTGTGTTATTAATTTGCTTTTCTCCTTTTCATAAAAAAATAATAATAAGTAATTGTTTTTTTTTTATAATCTTTTTTGAACTTTTTCAATTATTTCCATCTAAATTTGAGTAAAAATATCATATTCCAAATAAGTTGTTTCTTATATAAATATTAGAAAAATAAAATTAGTGCCACATATTTGCCTTTTGAGGTGCATTCACGTTTGTTTTGAGGCAGTTAGGCTTGCGGAATAATTTGGGAAAATCAGAAATAGTGCCAGTTGGGGAGGTACACAATATTGAGGATTTGGCAGGAATTCTTGGGTGTGGTGTCTCTTCTCTCCTAACAAAATATCTGGGATTACCCCTGTGTGCTACTTTCAAAGCAAGAGCTATTTGGGATCCATCTTTAGAACGTATGCAAACAAGGTTGGTTGGGTAGAAAAGAATGTACCTTTCTAAAGGGATTTGGCTTACTCTCATTAAGAGTATGTTATCTAGCCTTCCCACTTATTTCTTACTCTTTACCCTTTTACTAGCGGGCATGGCAAATTGGATGGAAAAATTCCAAAGGGATTTCCTCTGTGGTGGGTTGGGGGATGAATTCAAATTTCACTTGGATAATGAGAATAATTGTTCTAATCCTCTTTATCATGGGGTTTGGGAATTAAGAAGTTAATGCTATTGAATCAAGCCTTATTGGCTAATGGTTGTGGCTATATGTGTTCGAAGATACAATATTTTGGAGATGGGTAATAGAGATGAAGTATTGGTCCAGTAGTGAGTTATGGCGTACAAGTGAGGTTAGGAGGCCATTGGTGGTGGGATTGTGGATGCATATTAGGAGTGGTTGGACTCAATTTGAACAGTTTATTAGATTTGATGTTGGAAATGGAACCCAAACTAGGTTTTGGCTTGATGTATGGCAGGGGAAGACTACCATTAGACTAACCTTAAGGGGAGAGATCTCATTTTGTTTCACATTACAAGGGACAGAGATGCTAAAGTGGTCTATCATGTAGAAATCCGGAATGATGAGTGTTATTGGACCCTAGTGTTTCTGTGTAGTACATGATTGGGAAGTGGATCATGTGGAACAGATGCTGGAGGATCTTTCCATCACAAAGGTCCAAAACGGGAATGCTGACAGGTTGGTGTGGACCCCTTCACTGAACAAAGGTTTTCAAATGAAGAGTTATACTGTGTATTGAAGGGGTGGCAGGAAGAGTTCCAATGGAAATGTATTTGGAAAGCCCATGTTTTGTCGAGGGTTGCTTTCTTTTCTTGATGTGTGACTCTAGAAAGAGTCTTGACAGTTTATAATTTAAGGAAGCAGGGAATTATTTTTACGGAGTGGTGCTTCATGTGTAAAAGCTATGGGAGGATGTCAGTCATTTATTTTTACATTGTGCTTTCTATGATATTCAGGGCCTATTTGTTTTCCCATCTCAAACTCACATTTTTACATTTTAAACAACAGTACACACATTTCCACGCACTTTTTCACCCATACGTATTTTAAAAAACTACAAAAATCTTATTTCAAACTACTCTACCAAACACCCCCTCAGTATGTTGAAAACTTTTTCAGTTCTGGAAGAAACAATTTGGTGGTAGAGGTTCTTGTTGGGGGGGGGGGGGGGGTTGGTTATGTCTCGTGTTGCCTTGGAGGGAGTGGAATGCTAGGTTTTAAAGATAAAGGCAAAGAACATTTCCCTAAAATTTCTGTTGTAGCAACAGAAGCTACCAAACCAGCAGCTGACCAGCCTTGAGAAATTCCTCAAGTTCCAACTAAGCCATCCAAGGATAGTACTAATTTATCTTTGAAAGATTTATTGAAGTCCCTATGTCATATGCATGGGTTCTCCATTGACTGTCAAATGCACAAGCTATCTTGTGAGTAACATTGGACATGTTGAGTTGAAGATACATGTAAACGAACAGTGGGAACTTAAAGTCACAATCAAAAAATATGATAAAATGATCAATGTCTAAGGTGCCATGACGTAGGACAAGGGGGCAAGCAAAATTTGATTTAGAACTCTTGGGCAGATCTGGTAGCAATTGGGTTTCGAGGGTTAGGGTTAGGGTATTCAGATTAAAGGTGAGATTGCACATCTTGCCTCTTTGGAGGAGATTTCTTGGAGACAAAAGTCCTGAATGTTATTTGTGAAGGAGGGGGACAATAATACTCGCTTTCTTCATCGGGTTGCAAACTCCCATAGAAGAACTAATCATATTAGGGGTATAGAGGTGGATGGTGTCCTCTATGAGGATGAGGAAGAGGTACGGTTGAAGGTGGTCCATTTTTATCAGAATTTGTACACTGAGTCAGATACTTGGCGCCCTTCTATGGATGGATTAGAGTTTGCTAGTATTGAGGAGGATAAGCGGCTTGATTTAGAGAGGGATTTTTTCTAAGGAGGAAGTGATGAAGGTTCTTCAAGAGATAGAGGGGGATAAAGCCCCAGGTCTTGATGGTTTCACTATGGCATTTTTTCAAAAATGCTGGAGTGTAGTGGAAATTGATGTCATGGCCTTTTTTGATCATTTCCATAGGAGTACAGAGTTTGAACGGTCTCTGAATGTTACTTTTTTATCCCTGATTCCCAAGAAAAATAATGCTTTGAATATCAAAGATTTTAGGCCTATCAGCTTAGTGGGTAGTGTGTATAAGCTTTTGTCTAAGGTTTTGGCAAACAGATTGAGGCGGGTGCTAGATAATCTTATCTCAGAGTCACAGAATGCTTTTGTGGGTGGCAGACGGATTTTGGATTCAGTACTTATTGCTAATGAATGTTTAGACAGTAGGCTAAAGTGTTGTACTCCAGGAATGGTGTGTAAGTTAGACATTGAGAAAGCGTATGATAATGTAAATTGGGACACCTTATTTTATTTGTTGGAGAGAATGGGTTTTGGGGATAGATGGAGGAGATGGTTAAAGACTTGTGTCTCTACCGTCTGCTTCTCAGTTCTGGTTAATGGATCTCCTGTTGGTTTCTTTGGTAGCCCTAGAGGTCTCAGACAAGGTGATCCTTTGTCTCCCCTTCTCTTTCTTTTGATCATGGAGGATCTAAGTCGTATCCTGAAGAAAACTGAGGAAGGTGGTTTCATTCAGGGCTTTCAAGCGGGTCTTAATAATTCTACTGGTATCCGTGTTTCACACATTTTATATGCTGATGATACCGTTCTTTTTTGTGAGGCCTCTAGAGAGTAGATTCTTACTATTAGGCTAGTTTTAACTTGTTTTCAAGCTTTTACTGGTTTGAAGGTGAATGTGGGGAAAAGTGAAATTGTCCCTATTGGAGAGGTGCGTAACATTCAATCTTTAGCTAATATTCTTCAATGTAGGGTGGGCAGTTTGCCTATGACTTACTTGGGTATGCCATTGGGAACTTCGTATAAAACAGCATCTATTTGGAATCCGATCCTTGAGAGGATGGAAAAGAAGCTTTCAGGTTGGAAGCGGCTTTATTTGTCAAAGGGTGGTAGACTCACCTTGCTGAAAAGTACCTTTTCAAGCCTTCCAACTTATTACCTATCCCTTTTTACTGTCCCTTTTTACTATCCCTAAAGCTGTGGTGACTAGATTGGATCGAATTCAGAGGAACTTCTTGTGGGGTTCATCAGCTGAAAGTGTCAAATATCCTTTAATGGCTTGGGAAAAGGTTTGTTTACCGTGTGAGTTTGGTGGTTTGGGAATTTGAAATTTGGTGTCTTTTAATTTGGCCCTATTAGGGAAATGACTTTGGAGGTATGGCCATGAAACCACCATTCTGTGGCGAAGGGTTATTGCCATGAAATATGGGGAGGGAAAATGGGGTTGGTGCACTAGGGCTTGTCGTAGGGCTCATGGCTGTGGGTTATGGCGAAGTATTAGTGAAGGGTGGAAACTTTCTCAAAGCATATCTCTTTTATGATAGGGGATGGTTCTCGTATCCTTTTGTGGCATGATAAGTGGATTGGAGATGTTCCTCTTAAATTTCTTTATCCTCAGTTATTTATGTGTTCAACCAATAAGAAGGCTTATATTTCGGAGGTGTTAAGCCCTCCTATAGATGATAATGACAGAGTGTGGAGTTTAAGATTTTATAAGGAATTTAATGATTGGGAGTTAACGGCTTCCTACTCCCTTCTTCGTTTCATCCAAACCCGAACTCCTAGGGGTGGAGGGTGTGATAGGCTTAGTTGGGATCTTAATAGAAGTGAGAAGTTTGATACTTGGTCTTTTTATCATAAGATTCGAAATGTAGCTCCTTACACTTTTCCTTGGAAGGGCATTTGGAAAGTTAAAGTTCCTAAAATGATTTTTTTTTTTTTTTTTTTTTTTTTTTTTTTTTTTTTTTTCATGTGGATAGCAGCTCATGGTCAGATTCTAACCTTGGATAACCTTATCCTTTGTGGTCGTCATTTGGCGAATTGTTGTTGTATGTGCTGTTGTAATGCAGAATCTGTGAACCACCTGTTACTTTTTGTCCGATAGCTCATTCTTTGTGGATGTATATGATTCGGTTGTTTGGGATCGATTGGGTCATGCCTGGTTCAATTGTGGACTTTTTTTTTAGTTGGTATCATTGGCTTGGGAAGCATAGTTTTGATATTTGGAATTTGGTCCCAGGTTGTTTAATGTGGACTATTTGGACTGAACGAAATCGCGGTCTTTTGAGGATGAGGGGAAAACGGTGGTTCAGTTATTAGAGTCTTGCCAGCGGACCTTCTTCGATTGGTCTCGATGTTGGGGTTTCTCAGATTGTTCTACCCTTACGGATTTTCTTTCTTCTATTAGAATAGATTGGGGGTTGCTTAAGTCTTTTGTTTCCTTTTTCTTTGTTCACTACCGTAAACTCTTTCTATTGTTCTCGCTTTTCTCTTATTAATAATATTCTCATCTTACTTATCAAAAAAAAAGAAAAAAAAAAAGAGGGTTTAGGGTTAGGTTTTGGTGGGGAATAGGTTGGAAAATAATAGGGATTATAGGTTTCTGAAGGGGACAAAGATTAGTAGGGTTTGGCTGTTTGGGGATGAAACAAGGAGAAAAATCAAGATTTGGGTGACTGTGAGCAGAAACATAAAGAAAAGATAATTCCTTGGCATCACACAAACCGTAACTGTCCGTAACTGTAAACAAGCTTCATAACTCTAAAGTCTGAAAATATATTTTTCCTTCTCCAGTAGAAAGCATTACAACCCTTTAAATAGAACTCTAATACCTTTTCCTAGTTGAAATAGGATTTCTTAAAACCCTAATAACACTTGGATTCCTTGGGCTTTTACTACTAAGCCCAACTAAATAACTAAAACTTAAATAAACCCAAAATAAGACCTAATGGACTATTAGTACAGCCCATGTTTAGAAATTAGGAAATTACAAAATTGCCTCTGACACAAAATCAAATAAATATAAAACTGAGATAGGCTTTCCTCTGCCTGCATCTTGCCTTTTGTTCAAGGTCTGGAAGTTCGGAAATTAGACTCAATTGCCATTCTCAATATAGTCAAAGTTTCAACTAAAGAAGATCTTTTAGGGTCCGTTTGTTTGGGTGGAAAATAGAGAGGATGAAAAATAGAGAGAGAAAAATAGGGTGAAAAATGTTGTTTTTTACTATTCGTTTGGGGACGGAAAATAGGAAGGAGAGAAAACTCGGGAGAAAGTTTTCTCTCCGGACTCACCTTTTTTTTCAACGTTATCGTCTCTCTCTCTCTCTTTCTCTCTTTTTTTTTTTTTTTTTAAACGCTGACCTGATCTATAATAATATAAATTTATATATATGATGTGATAAATTTTTATATTATGTAATAAGTACAAATAAATCTATTTCTTACATATTATATAACAAGAGTATAATAATCAATTTATATAAATTACATTTTCTATCCTTCCCATTTTCTCTCTAACCGAGTAAAAGAGTTTTCCACCCCTCTAACCGAACACATAAGAGGAAAACTAAATATTTTCCGTCCTTCTACTTTTTCACTCCTCCAACCGAACAGATCATAAAGAAACAAAGACTCTAAAGAGGTGGAAGCTGCTAATGAAGTTGAAATTGAAGAAACAAGAGTATAAAAACGCAAGGGAAAGGCAAAGGATTTGGAGTCCGAAGCATCTTATTCCCAATTTATGTTGCATATCAAAGAAAGGTTCTGTTGCTTGCACTAACTTCTTCAAAATAATGATTTTGTCATATTGAGAAGTTTAATGGTTTAATTGGATTAGTGAGTGTATCGTTATCATCATACTACTTAAGATGAAGAAATAAAAGGAAATTGAAATCTGATCATTTTATTTAATGTCAAGGATTTACTTCAAGAAACTAAGATTCTTCTTACTTCAACACTTTAAAACTCGAGAACAAGTAGCAGCTAATATCATTTAATTTTATTTTAGGTGTCATGACCAGTGTATAATTTTTTGGTTTTAGAGATGGGTTGTCCTAATAGTCTTATTTTGGTTTTATTTGAGTTTAGTTATTTAGTTTGAGCTTACTAGTAAAGTCCAAGGAGTCCAATTCTTATGTCCCACTAGGAGTGGAATAGGTATTTGTCATCTATCATATGGATGTAATGCTTTCTATTCAGAAAGAGGATTAAGTTTCTAAATTTTAGAGGCCATGAAGCTTTGTTTGATACAACCTTCTTGAAGATGTGATGCCTAGGAAATCTTAGGCGTGATCCTTAGAAGTTTACTGTTTTTCTTTTCCGTTCTTAAATACCCAAACTTAAAACCTTGCAAACACACATTGGTTTGTAACCTTCTAAACCCTAAAATCCAAAATTTCAAACCCTAAGGGCTCATTTGGTTGACCATGACTCAGTTTTCTTAACTCAATACTCATAACTCAAACTCGTAACTCAAACTCATATCCCAAACCTCACTTTATCTAAAAAACTCCAAAATTTTTGTTTGGTCACATAACTCAATCACATAACTCACCTTTTGCCACCATAACTCATATTTCAGAAACTAAAAACACTAAAATTCTGTTTTCAGTTTCCATCATCTATCACTCAAATTTTTGAGTTTTGAGTAATGAAGCATCACCCAAAAACCAAGCCAAACAATATTTTTTTGGTGGGATCCACATGTTTTGGAAACTTAGTGATGAAACTGAGTGATATCACTCAAAATCATGGTGATCTAAGCAAACCCTAAACCACCCATCCATTAAATATCCCCCAACAATGCTTATAGAGAGCCAAAACACTTTTCATGGGCTACTGTTCACAGACCTGGAACAATAATCTAAGTGTGCATTTGAATACCACTTATTTTGCTGAAAATTGGAAATTTATTGCTGGAAATACTGTAGCAAATATTTTTTATTGCTACAAATTACTGTTCACCCATTTTTAGCACTTGGCTGGTTCATGAACAGTGCCATGGACCAGCCAAAAAAATGCAACTTATACAAACGCAATAAGCTCTACACTAATGCACCGTAAATCTTAGATTATCTTTTTTGTCTCATCCCTAAATCCCACTATTGTTGAAGCTGAAATACTTATTTTTGTAGACTGTAAATGACTGGACTTCGACTGTCTCATACATCTTCTATTGCAGACTTTCTTGAGTTCTTGGATTCCTTGAGCTTTCATTAATTTTTTGTTGTACCTTTTGTTTTTATTTGTTTATTATATGTTTTTGCTTTGCTCCTTACATACACCCCATGTATTTGGTTAGCATCCCTTTGCTTTACTTATTTATTTATTTATTATTATAGATTATATATAAAAAGTGCCTAATTTTTTAATGTCCTATTGTCCAAATAAACTCACAGCATCACTACATCTTAAACTAGTTGGGTTCTTATAAGTTTGTGTAAGATTTAAATTTTTTTTAAATTATTTTATTTTTATTTCAGAGAAATATGTTTACATTTTGCATTATGTTGTGAATATATGTCAGTCCTTATGTCATCGATATGAAACTGCAGCTTTGAGTCATTTGACTGAAAATTGATTATTTGTCTTTGTATGCCATCAAGAGTTGCAGATTGCAAAGAAGCAACTAGAGAGAGGAATTTTCAACCAATTATTATAATGCAGTATGATGCAAATACTCGTGAGAAAGTACATATGTGGTAAAGTCATTGTTTTAATATAAAATGTTGTGAATTGCAATGTGTGAATGGCTAATGAGCTCTATCTCAAATGGTACCTCCTTCCCTTGTAAAAGCAAGGTGGAGGGTGAGGTCATGTGAATTGCAATGGTAATTAATTCTTTAATTTTTTATCTCATAGAGCACAAAATGATTAGGGGTGTACATAGATTGGGTTGGAAGGTTCTACGATCCTAAGTAAATTTTTTCCTAATTTCATTAGGTCTATCAACAAAGGTTTTTGTTAAGAAAATGCTAGGCCATCAACAGTTACTCAACTTTTGCCACAATTCGCCACGTATTATGGCAGTTGTGAGTAGTGAAGAAAAAAGTGGTGGGTCCACACTTCACTTACAATTTTGCCATGTGATGAGTTGTGACAAAAGTATGTAATTTTGTGGTCTTAACATTGTTTAAAATTAACACATACCGCATCACTCTCCACCAAACCAACACTTTTTTTTTATTCTTTTTTTTTTCATTCTATTTTTCCTGTCCATGTCTTTTTTATTTGTTTATTTTATTTACTGAATCTCCTCCAATCTTCTCCTTTTAATCTCTTCCACATGTTTTCTTCACCAATTTTCTAGAATCTTCATTTCTTCTCCTACCTTCTTGGTTCTTCTTCTTTCAATTTTTCTCCTGCCTTATTTTTCCTTTCCTTTATAGATGTAATAGATCTCCACCCCTGTTTTTCTTCACTCTCTCATCGTCTTCTATTGCCATTGTGCTCTCCCTCTTGCAGTCCGCTTCTCCCATCACGGTACCAACACACTTCTCCATGGTTGATCTATTGTCCTGTGCGTCTATGAAGAAGAAAGAGAAACGGACTCACCAGCTACCTTGCAATTGACGAAAAAATCTTTGCTTGAATGGTTGGTCATTGACAAATACAGAGGATTTGAGATTGTCTTACAAAGGCAGACATGGAGTTGTCTTTTGGCGTTTAAATGGTGGTTAAAATTGGATTCATTAAAAAGAAGTAAGGGTAGTTTCAGAAGAAGACAACTTTCCAACAGTAAAGAGACTTGTTTAGCTTGTGTTTGGTATTGTTACTCTGATGATCCAATGCAAAAACCCCAAAAAAACACCTTTACGGTCCCAAAACGCAGGTTGTGAAAACTATTTCAAACGCTTAAATTCACTATTTGAAAACGCCAATGTGCATTTTGGGTCCAAATAGCTGAACCAAATGGGCACTTAGGACCCAGGGTGGGTGTGTATGTTACCGATCCAAAAAATTTAAAAAAAAAATTGCAATGTGTAAATTGAGTATTCTGCAGCTAGTTGTGGTGACAGTTCACCATTATTTTGTTACATCATTTGCTACTACTCCAGTTCAGATAAATACTCCCATTGCTTGTCTTGCCACTCAAGAACCCTATGTCATTGAATTGGGTGAGATTAATCATATGACTGGGATTTTTTATATCTGAGCATCTAACTAGTCTTTTTTGCACTACTTGGTAGATGGCTCTGCCACTAATGTTTCTGGTTTGGAAATATTAACCTTACTTCTACTTTTCACGATCTTCAGTCCTATATTTTCCTAAATTTCCATTTAGTCTCATTTTTGTAAGTAAACTGGTGTTGCAATATTCTTACCTTTGTATTGCATCTTTTATGATCTCTCACGGTTTGATGACGGTTAGATTGGTGGTGGAATTTATTATCTTGATTTATGCAACTCTTCCTGTTCAAGTACACTTTATTCATCCGTTTCTTCTCTTTAGCATCATTGTCTTCTCAGTCATCCTTCTCTTGGATCCTGAAACTGTTAGTTCCTTCATGTCATCAAGTTGCGTCCATGCAATGTGAAGCGTTTTAACTGAGGAAGCATCATAGCTTGTCCTTTGTGTTTAAGAGTGAGTTGTGTCAATAATTTTTTTTCACTTAGTACATCAGATTTGGGTCCAAAAAGGCAATAAGAGTCCCATCATATTCTCTTTGTATACGTCTTGTGCACTTGGGCTATGCCTGTTTTTCTTTAATGAAAAAAAAAAAAAAAACATAAAACTAATAAGAGTCCCATCATATTTGGGCCTTAGGTATTTTGTATTTTTTGTTTGATACTTCAATTCGTATCTTTATATTTGATAAGCTCGTTTATATTTGACACAATTTTTTTTCCTCTATTTCTTGATGGTCACGGCATGCAATGCATAATTCATCTATATGTTACATACAATAAAATGCTCTGCAAAAGTGTAAGTTGAGACATATTTGGAGAATACCTGTGCACTTTTTTTCCATGCTTGTGTTCCAAAACCATATTGGAGTGATGCAGTGCCAACAGCTCTTATCTTATCAATTGCATGCCTTCTGTTGGCCTTGTGCTTATATTCCTCATGTCATCCGTCTCCTGGTAAAGACTTGTTCCATTTATCTCCTAAGCTTTTGGGTGTATTTTCTATTTTCACATCTTAGGTCCAGGAGGTGATAAACTTGATCCTAGATCTCTTAATGTATTTTCTTAGGTACTCTTGTATTAGAAGGGATACAAGTGTTATTCCCTTACTCTTTGCCATCATTTTTTAGTGTTGATGTCACCATCCTAGAACTATTCTGAAAAAACTATTTATAGTGTATAGTCCTTAGCAACCAAAACCCATTGAGAATTTTCCTTAGTTTGGAATCCACTTCTTGATTGTGATTCTCTTCGTACTATGCTGCATAAAGATAAGTTACTTGTACTTGTCATCCCATTTCCTGGTTTGAAACATTTGTCTCCACCTTTTGGTGCTTTTGTTTCTTGGGTAAATTATAGGGTCGATTTGGTCTCAAATTTAACAATTTTTGATTTGGTCTTTGAAATTTAAAAAAGGGTACAATATAAAATAAAAAAAATTAATAGAATAATATTTTATAAAAATCAACACATCATTTATATTATTATATTATTTTTCTTTATAATTACATTTTAAAGGTGAAAGCACCATTTGTTAAAAAAAAAAAAAAAACCCAGCCTTGATTGACAAAGAAAAAAAAAAAAAAAAGACTATTTGATTCAAATGAAAAAAAAAAAAAAAAAAAAAACATTGAAAGACATTGAAACCATAGCTTCCTTGAGATACACGTGGAAAAAAAGGAAAAGAAAAAGGAACAACGTTAAGCACGCTGACACAGTGGAGAGGGAGTGGCAGATTTGGTGTTTTCTCTCTTACCCTACTCCTCATTTTCTCTCCTAAAATCACCCCAAATTGGGGAGATAAGATTTTGGTGGGCCCAGAGAGAAAATTCCTAGGCCTAGCCAAAATCTCTCCAATTTTCCACCCGAACCAAACAACCCAGAAAACCCTTTTCTCTCCCCCATTTTCTATCCTCCTTGTTTTCACCCAACCAAATGGACCCTAAGTCTATCCAGGTGTCTTTATCATCTATTCCAGGCTGGAGGAAAACATTCCATTAGAATGATACATGGGACATAGTTCCTCTTCCATCCAGGAAAAAAAACTATTGCTGGTTATCACTGGATGTATACTGTGAAGAACTGCTGGACAGTTCTATTGAGCATTTGAAGGCTCAACTTGTTCCTCCCATTCTTGAGTTGTTAAAATTTTATTTTATTGCTTCCCTTTCTATGTTGTTAAATGTATGTATGTCTCACAATTGATGATTATAGGTTTCTATATTAATATGAGCATTGTTTGCAGGTCATGCACAACTTATGGTTTCTTTGCTGCAAGATATGCAAGAGAATGATCAGAGAATGATGATGTTACAATTGATAGACAAAATGAAAATATAGCACAAGGAACTAGGTTGGTTTTATGCCTTAATTCATTGTCCACTGTTGAATATGAATAAGCTGGATATCATGTGTAAGCAAAGCAAGGCAACCATAGATATCATGTATATGTTAGTACTACCAGTATACAATATTGCTGCTATTTGCTCATGGCTGATTTTATTCAGAGACTTCGCCCATAATATACTTATTGATTACTAAGTGAAGTGGGAAAAAAAAAAGGATAAAATACTTATTGGTTGCATCATTTGAAGATGGGACTGTGCAAGAGTCGGATTTCCAGGTGGGTTGAAGTGTGGTTGAATTATCTTAAAGGCAAAGGATTAAAGATCATCAGTAAGGTGGTTTTTGCTGCTACCATCTATCAGATTTTGGCTCCAAAGAAATAAAGAATTAATAATAGTAGGATTCTCTTAGAGAGGACTGTATTGTCAATAATATTAGGGATGTTGTAAGGTTTAGAATTAATGGCAGTGGTAACTTGTAAATTCAAAAACTCCCTGCAGAACAGGGGTTATGTGCTGTGTTGACTGTGGAGGATTCCTAGATCTATTCTTTGTTAGGCCCTTAGGGATGAGGATGGCTCCTCTTGCACTATACCTATAAAAAAAATGCAGTAGCCAGCAGGTATGGGCCCACCAACTAGATGGGCATCTCAAAAAAGATTCTCTGCAATCTACATGATGGGCTGGTTTTATTGCTAATGCCTAACACAATGTTCCTTCTAGTTTAGGTATTAGTAACAATATTTTGAAAGATGTCTTATAAAGCAATGGTCAATGCTCCTAATATTTCTTTCAGTTGTTTTGACTAATCATAACCAATACATGAAGCTCTCCTCCTTTTGTTCGAAATTCATGTCATTTTTATTAATCCTTACATTGTGTCTTTTTTTCTTATTTTAATGCACTGCTTGAAGCCAATACCTTTCTGTCTATCATATGGTAATTTATCGCATTACAAATTCCCTAGGTTCTGAACTGAAGAGAGAGGAATCAGAACTTGTCATAAAGCTTATATTAGATCGTATATTGGTAAGAATCTTCTCTTTTGACCTTATAATTTTTTTTAAAAAAATCTCGATGACTTTTCTTGGTGAACTGCTAAAAGTTGTGTAAATTTAATTTGTTAATTACATTCAATGTGCTACATAATGTGGAAAATTATGATGTTCTGAAAGGAGGAAAAAAAAAGTTTGAACAAAACAGACCTACTAGTTGATTATGGCATTATGCTACATTCCTTTCTACACAATTGTGGCATAACTGATAGGATTTTTCTATATGTGAATGGAATTCCACATTTTTGTAATGAAAATAATCTTACATTAGATTTTGAATCTGTAGTGACTACCATTTGCAATATGAGTGTCGGTAGAGAAATTTTTTCATCTGTCTGACACAATCATTAGTTTGTTTGTTTGTTTTTTTGTTTTAAGTAAAAAAAGGGAGCTAACAGGTTAGTTCACTACCCTACGCCCACTTGAACCCTACTCATGACTGGTGTGGGACCATCTGCGCAATTAATGGGGAGTGCCAATACTTGAACTCTCAACCTCGGACTCACAAGTTGAAGTATTGGAGGGCATTTTACCACTAAAGCACCTCCGCAGGTGGTGTGTAGCAAATTCATTAGTTTGCCCAATATTGCGAATTTCCATCATGCTAGATGTCAAAGTCTATAAATGTCACCCTAATAGCTCTGCATGTTTTAATTATTGAGCATAAACTATTGGGAATTTTAATGTTCATTTCATACTTCTAAATTTGTTCTATAAACAGAAAGCTAGCCACGACATGAAAAAAAAAAAAAAAAAAAAAAAAATCACTAACAGACACATATGAACCCACAAAGATGAGCAGCGGAGAGTGTAACACAAAAAGACCCTGCTTACTTTCTTAAGACACAGATTCATGTGAGCACGAATGCACAGAGAGATGCAAAAATAAATGCGTTTCATGATATCTGAGTTTGTGAGCTTTTGAGTTGAACCTTGGTTAGGTTGGGCTACTTCTATACTAAACAAGCTTACCTTCAGGCTTTAGCTATGCATATTTGAAGCAAGTCTAGCGGAGAGTCTAGCCAAGTGTTTGTGACAAGCTTGTGAGCACTTCGCATTTTTAACCAGATTCTTCCTACCTTGGTCTTTTAAAAATGGCGAAACTACACTATTAGTCCCTGAAATTTACTTTGTATGCGCAATTGGTCTTTCAAGTTTGAAACAAACACAATTAGTCTCTTAAGTTTTAAAATTGAGTTGTATTGGTTTTTTTACTAACTATTATTGACGGTGTTACTTAAGTGGCTAATAGAACAATGACTTGGCATTTTTTTTAATGATGTGACATGTTTTTAATTAAAAATTACAAACTAAATGGGATTAATATTAACTTTGCTATCAAGTAATTACCCTATGTACAGGACGTAGGGATTAATATCAAGTAGAATCTATACCTGGTTTATCAAAAGTAGAATATTAACTTTGCTACAACTACAACTCTTACTAAACAAATTAACGTAACTACATATTTTAAAAATTTAATAATTAAATTGCATGTTTTTATATTCTTAAAACACATATAAAATATCCAGTCAATCGGATGTTATTTACTTCGATTTATAAACTTATTTTTATGTATTATTTCAGACTCTAAAAGTCATAATTTAAATATTTGATGGATGGCATAACCATTTTTCTTTGATTTCTTGAAATTTTGCAAGTATGGAAGATTAAGAAAAAAAAAATGTAATCCAATAATAGATTTTAAAAAAATTCATATTCAATAAAAAAAAAAAAAAAAATATATAATATATATATATATATATTGAGTAGAGTTTCAACCTTTGTTTACAATACTACAATCAAGTTTGTTTTGTCCAAAGTTTATGTTAGGTTCTAAGACTTTAGGAATTAATGTATTAGAATTTCAATTT
The DNA here is from genome assembly GCA_020976635.1 of Castanea crenata. Lineage (NCBI taxonomy): Eukaryota > Viridiplantae > Streptophyta > Magnoliopsida > Fagales > Fagaceae > Castanea > Castanea crenata. The sequence continues at coordinate 39,258 of JAGHPS010000641.1, forward strand.
GTAATATATTGTCAAACCATGATCAAAACATAGAGTTTAGGTTTAGGCTAACTCAAAGTGTATTTAACTGTAAAATTGGAATCGAGTGATTTCATGATTTATTGGACAAAATTTGCAAGGCTTGATCGATCAAAAATTAGACTCAATTGATCGAAACTCAGACTCGATTGATCGAAACTTGTGCAGATTTAATTTTCTCCAGAATTTTCAATTTAGCTCAAGCCCATGCGGCGTGTAGGGTTAAGTGTTTTACTTCACATATAAAAGGAAAAACTCTGGCTACATTTAAGAAGTCTTTAAAAACTGTGTGTCAAATTTTCAGTGAAATCTAGAGGTGTTTACCTTCATACACACACATAGAGTTGTCAAGATCAAGATTCATAACAAGAATTAGATGATCTCTTTAGTTGCTGCATAAAGAACGTCAAAGAAGATCTGAAACCTTTGAGTGGAGTCTCAAAATCACAAATAGGAGAACTTGTGGTTAACAGATCAAGGAAAGGTAGTCCGTGTACTCGAAGCTGTCACGTGGTTGTGGTAGTAAGTTTTCTGCTTGAGGTAGCAACATGATGTTAGTGGTCTAAATTTATTGTACAAACTTCACTTCTTTCATAGTGAATCTGTTTTATCTTGAGGATAGTTCGGTTAAATTCTCCTAGGTTTTTTACTGGTTAGATATTCCTAGATTATCATATCATTGTGTTCTTTATTTTTTCGCATTATTTACATAATATGATTTTATTGTGTTAACCTAGAACTGAATAATTTATCGAAGTATTCACTTGGCTAATTAATTAGGTTAAACAACTTATGTTAAGGGAAAGGGGTCTAAAAATGTACAATTTAATTATGTTGGGTAATTTTATGGGTTTGTTGCTTGCATATTTTAGTGGGGGTGTGCTGTTTTTAATTTTTAATTTTTTTTTTAGCTATTAAGTAACAAACTTTCTCACACTTACCTAAGAAACGGCGTTCATGCGCAAAACGGGTTAGAATTTTTTGACCCGTTAAAAAATGACCCATTTTGACCCGCGACTTGATTGACCCGCAAACTCGATTGACCTGACCTGAACCTGACCTGCCCGTTTTGCCATATCTGCCAACGTTGAGTAGATTTAGATTGAGGTGTAATTCTTATAAAATATTTACTTATTATTTTTTGTTTAATATGTTATGTACTCCATTATAGTTTGTCAATTTTTACTTGTCACATTATAGTTTGTCAGTCTTACTTGTCACCTTCATTTTCTCTTCCTACAACAGATTAAAGATTATACCAAGATAGCTTCTAAAATGTTGGAACAAAAGTTGCACCAAATTTGGGTATCAAGTGTTTAGTATTAATTGGCAAGTGGTAGCAGTATCACCTGTGGGAATCTAATCACAGTCAAGGAATTCATAAACAATTGACAAATTGCATCTATTTCAAAAAAAAACTTGTTTGAAAAATACGGGTCAGCCCGACTCGACCCAACAAGCGACCCGATTGACCAAACCTAAACTTGACTTGACCCTTCGTTTTGCCATGTCTATGTGTGTATGCACTTTGTTTCAATTTTTCCACTATTCCAGTTTGATTCTTGTCCTTTTTTAGAAAAACAATTTTGAGGTAATAACTTAGCATACTTGATTGGAAGCCTTACCAAACTTTGTTTAGGCATAGTTTTTGGTACAGGTTGGAGGGCCAAAGTGGGGATATATCCCTTTTGGCGAAATTTTTTAACAAATGTCCTATTTCTAAAACTATTTAGAAATATACTCTTGTTTTGAAACTTGATTTTCTTAAAATCGAGTTTCAGTGTAGAACTTGAGTTCATTGAATGGAACTTGAGTTCCACAATATAATATATATATATATATATATATATATAGTTTTTATTTGGCTATAACTCAATTTTCTAAAAATTAAGTTTTACATTGAAACTCGATTTTCTCAAAATCGAGTTTCAAAATAGAGACGTATCCCTAAATAGTTTCAAAAGGGGCATTTTGCTGTAATTTTTCACTGAAAGTGGTATATCCCCATTTTTGCCTAGGTTGGAAAGCTTGTACAATAGTCTTTATAAAGGTATCAACTTTGTGTAGTTTGGTAAGGTTATTTAGCCAAGAAGTAGGGTGGTTCACATGGGAAATCTTCAAAGTTTATTGTTCTTGTACAAGCAATATATTTAATAAAGAGATGAGCTTGAGATGCCATTTTATTGCTTTTAAGATGTAGATAATTGCTCATAGTTTATGAAATTATCAACTTTTTGGATCAACCATGGGTGAGTTATGACAAATTTGTGCAAAAGAGATCACTCCAACTTGATTTGGACCAAATTTTGTGGGCTTGGCATGATTTTTTTCCCCATCTTTGCAAACATACTTTTAGGCCTTTCTGATCTCTATTTAGCTCAAACAAGGTGTTGTTGGAAGCTTGTGACATCTCTTTCTAGAGATACCAACTTCGTAGCCTTTCTTTTCAAATTTTATAAGCTAGAAGTTTGGGAAAGTAGCATTGAACTCAAGTTTTTATCCAAAAATTTCCACTTTGGTATTTTCTCGAATTCTTACTGTTTGAGTGGAATTTTTGTGATTTGAACTTTCTAAATCAAGTCACAAGACCTTTTCAGTGACCCCTTGCACCAAGCCAAGGTTGTTTGATCATGCTTTAATTGAGATTTAACCTCGATTCATGATCAAGTTTTATGTCACTTTATAAAAATGACCAGGTATATGGTTAATTTTCAATACCTTGCTCATTTACTTCCAATGTGGGCTTGCAAGTAATCATTTTAAAGGAAATTACTTAATATCTTATATGAGCATGAATTTTATCCTGATTGAAGGATTAAGTTTTTGTCAATTTTCAGTCAAATTTTGGTTTCCCATGGTTAAACCTAGTGAATGATGGGAAACATGTTGTGGAAGATGTGTTTTGGTGTGATATGATAGAATTTGGTGGTTTTTTCTTGTCCGTTTGACTATTGTCAAGGTTTGATCAATGAAGAGTATTTTGGTCATTTTGGCTCTTAATTCTTGAATTTGGTTAATGTGACATTCAATTGGGTCAAATCAACTTAATTTTTTTGACTCATTTGATTTGAAGGAAAAAAAAAATCAAGCAAATTTTTTTGTTTGAAAATTTATGAGCTTAATTAATCGAGAACAAACAAAATGAGGTATCAATAGAGGACACCTATGGTGCACTAGTGGGTGAGATTTTAGGGCTTGTTTCATAAGTGGCCTAGATCTAGACTTATGGTGGTTACTCTTGTAAATTTTGAAAATATGATTCAAGAATCACTTCCCGATCAAGATGTCTTCTTGGCCCACAAACTCATCTTTTGACTCCTATGTTTTTTTCAATCATTGAGTTCTACGTGAGGGTTTTCCGTCCACAATGGTTCACTGGATGAGGATCTTAGACAAATACATTTTTATACATATTAATTTTTAAAACTTTATTAGTAAGATGACTTTAACTATTATCCTATTTTTGAAAGTACCAAATTTATAAGACATCTGTATTAAAAGTCAATCAAAAAAAGTCCTTAAAAAATTATTATTTTTGGTTATTTTAGTTTAAAAGAAATTAAAAAGTCTTATTTATCTCAATACAAATTTCCAAGTTGTATAATTCCACGATAGTAAAAAATGAAGCATTATTAATTTACTTTCATTTTATGATTTGATAATTGGGATTGAAGGATTTGAACATTGTTCTCTTTGATGTAAAGATCAAAAGGTTTCAATTGAACTACAAAGCTCTTGAAAAAATGAAATAGTACTATTACAATGTGAAGTAAAATACAATCAAGTGTCATTTCTTCCATGAGTAGGTTAAAACTTTACTCTCTCTCTTCACGTTTCATAGTCCCAGTGCCATGTGTTTGCACTAGCTTTATTCTCTACTGCTAATAATTGCATATTGCAAATCCTTGAACACTTAAAAATTATATAAGGCTTTAATGCCATCAATATCGTCCCTATGCAAACCTTGGGTCACCCCTGAACGTATGGCAGGCCACATGATGGCCCCTTCAACTTCGCTATGCCCTAACCCAAGAAGGTGCCAATTTCATGCAAGGCAACTGTCTCCAAGTCATATGAACCTGGGACTGCTCCTACACTCCATTTTTCATCTGCATCATAATGGAATCTCCCATTAGTCGGTGAAAAAGCATGGGCTAGGGTTCCACCAGCTCCATCGAAAGGGGCCCCATCTCCATGGTCCCCTCTATGAAAACCAATTTTGAGATCTGCATTTGTTTGATCTTGAGCCCTTGAGAACTTGAAGTGTGTGTGGCAGCCCACGTTTCAAAAGCTTTTGCGACAGGACTTACTGATTTAGTTGGGGTGCCAGGGAGAAATCCATAGGGTGATGGTATTTAGAAGTTGGCCACTTGGGATTTCCTTGGAAAAAGAATAGTGAGAGACAGTATGAAAAGAGCCATGGCGATGGTGATGTTTCTTCTTGCCTGAGCGCATCCAATTTGTACCATTGGTGATATCTGCCACCCCACAACGAGGCATCATCATTGTTGATACTGTGTTGGCATCCATTGACCCTGTGGCATTGAGATGGTAATTAAGTTGGTATGTTTTAATGGCGGATTCCAAGAGCTCATCAAAATCATCATCATTGGTATGAGTTTGATTTTGAGAATGGTTATAGCTCAAATAACCAAATTTCTCAAGGTAGGCTTTGAGGTTATGGATGTCTTTGACCTTTTCTCCCTTGTGACATCCTTGAAGATGTTTGAGAAACTCAAACGGTGATGATTTTTTTTCATGGATGTTTCTTGATGTTGCATGGGAATGGAGAGGAAGAAGGAGAAGAAGGAGGAGAGTGAATGAAAACAGGAAAAAACTTTGTAAGACATTGGTGAGAAAGTTTGAAATAAAGCTAGAAGCTAGAACTTAATGGTGCAAAGTGTTATAATTTGGTTGCTATTTATAGATGATTAAGTAGAAGGGGCAAATTGATAGATCTTTTGCGAAGTCAGTCGTATGTACATGACTTTTACTAGCAAAATGAAAGACGTCACAGAAGTAATGCTAAAGATCAATTAATAAAAGACCATGAGCATTTTTTTTTTTTTTTTGGTGAGAAACAAGGAGCTAGCATTAAATAATAAAAGGAGACTCTTCTCACGTAAAAGAATATTAAATGCGAAAGTCACATTTTTCTCCTCATTTTTTTACACAATTTGTATTTTAGTCCTTATATTTTATTTTTATTTTTAGTCATCGTTTGAAAAACGCCTTCCGTTTTAGTCTATGTTGTTACTCATTTAAGAGAATTATATCTATTTGACTAACGGTCTAATAGTAAATACTGACGATATTAAAATAATATTAAAAAATTTATTTATATTTTAAAAATCCAACATCAGCAATTTAATTTTAAAAAAAAAGTCACATCAAATAAAATTAATATAAAAATTTCTAACCTAATTATTTTTTTTAAAGAAAAGAAAATAGTTAAATTAATTATTTTCTTTTCTTTGGAAGAACAGGAAGAACTCAGCTAGCCCAGAAAATGTGTTCCCCGACTAAGCTTGCTCAGAAAATTAAAAATTTAAAACAAATTTCCTATTACTTTCCTAGATTTTTGTTTGATGCTGGTTGTCTTTTGGGTGGTCGGCAGTGGTTTGATGGTAGGTTGCAATTTGGTGGCTATTTTTTGAATGGTTTAGGTGGGTTTTTTGAATTGTTAATGGTAGTCTGGTGGCCACTTTTTTCTTCGATGTGGAGTTTTCTGGGCAAGCTTAGTTGGGAAAGGACACATTTTCTGGGCAAGTGAGTCTTCTAAAAAAAAGAAAAAATTAATTTAACTATTTTTTTTAAAAGTAATTATGTTAGAAATTTTTATATATTTTTATCTGATGTGACTTTTAAAAAAAAATTAAATTGCTGATATGACATTTTTAAAATATAAATAATTTTTAATATTATTTAATAGACACGTCAGTATTTATTGTTGGACCGTTCTTATGTAGGATAATTCTGTTAAATGAATAATGATAAAGACTAAAATGAAACGCGTTTTTCAAAATGAGGATTAAAAGTGGTAAAATAAAAGATAGGGCTAAAATGAGAATCGTGTGAAAATATAGAGAAGAAAATGTAACTTTTGCCAATATTAAAAGGAGACCAATTCTGTAATATTGGGTCTTAACATATACTCTTGGACTGGCCTCGATTGGTCCAACACTTTAGTCTTCAAACTTATATTTGGGATAAATGATTAGCGGAAATTGCGGGTTTAGTAGGGCAGACATTCTAGACATTCAAGAAATCATATATGAAAATCATAGACAGAAGGAAATCATTTTTTTTAATTATTTTAAAGTTTAATAGATCATATATGTGATTTAATACACGTGACGTGTGTGTCTTATATGACGGCCATGTAATAGCCTAATTTAAAAGAAAAATTTGTAAATTTATTATTATTTTTTCTGTTTTCACCTTTTAGCTACTAAGAGTTAAAGAGTATGGACTAAATAGAGTTTATACTACCTTTTGGGGTTGTGACAGTTAAATATTAACATTTGGAGGTCGAGAGCCATTTAGCTCACTGACACATTTTGGTATTTCACCTTAAAAAATCTAGGATTTCTTCAAGCTCTCAACTATTGAATTATCAACAACAACAACAAAATTAAAAAATTATTATTAGAGGTGTTTCTTGTGAGAAATTTATACTATGCTGAGATACTACTTAACTCACAAGCCTAATGACATAATAATGAAGTTTCCCGCGTAACATTGTTATATTAACCAATCACCGTGTGTCATCATTGTTCAATATGTGATACCATCACTTCACTGGTCAACTATTATTTTATATTTTAATAATACACTCAGATATTCTACTGTTATGTAGGAAACTTTGAATATAAGATGATATTAAGTAAGTTTGGCTAAAATACGTCTTTTGAGTTTAGGTTCGATTCTTCATTGATGCTTTAATTTACACCATTGATTTCCAAAACTTGCAGCTTACCTCCTATATATATATTATAACAATTGTCAATTTTTTGTCCAAGCAACATTTTTGGATGAGCAAATGACAACAGATAATGGTCGAGAGTGTGAATTATATGTTTTAAAAGTTGAATGACTGATTTAAATGGAAGTGTAAAGTGAGTGTATTTTTACTGTTGATCTTCCCTAAAAAAAATTATTTTATTTTGTTATCTCTCTCTCTCTCTTATTTCTATATTTGAACTTTATAACTTTTAAAAATTACAAAAAAAGAAATATTACGTACAATATTCCTCTCTCTTCTCCTCTCTAAAGCGCATTAACATCAATCTCACCAATTTAATATTTCAGCAAAATGTATTTAAACTCAACCAAAACAAGCGTGCACCAACCTCACTAATTAATTGAAGTTTTTAATGAGGATAGTCTCATCTTACATGTAGTGAGCTTATATCATCACTATATTAAATTTCAATGTTGATAAAGTATTGAGACTGATGTATGTGCATGAAAATAATAGATAGCTAAAGGTATTAAATTCCAATTTTTTTTTTAGTTATTATATATTTCATTTTTGTAGTTGGGTTTCCCTTCTAAAACTTTAGGCATTTTCTTCTCAATAAGCGTAGCTAGCCTCACCCAAATATCAACTATCCCAATCCAAAAACTTAACAAAAACATAAAAATATTCACAATGATAATTGTATTTTAGCACCCCAAAAAAAAAAAATAGATATATATATATAATATATATATTGTACCACTGAAGAAACAAAAGAAAAATCATGTGTTATTGCACTACAGTACTGGTATAAATACCAATTGACGTACAGTTGTTAATATATTATATATATATATAATATTTTATTATGATTATATCTCTTTCTTCAAATAAAAATCTCAATTCTCTCTCTTCCTTTATTATTTTCTTAATGATTGTTTATATTATTTTAAATGAAGTGATAAAAAAATAGAACATTTGATGTTGGGTGTATTGTAAAGTGAGGTGATAAATAATAAATAAATAGTTTTTTAAAGGCGCTAAAGCTAAAATTTTTAGTATCACTACTGTGAATGCTCAACTTCAACAACAAAAAATCCTAGCCAGCCTAGTAGTAAAAAAAACGTTTTTTTTTTTTCTTTATTGGTAAATGATTGCATCTTAATGTATTTAGAAACAAAACATTTACTCATTAAAAAAAAAAAACGAGTTTGTGTATTTATCATTTTTAATATTATATGGGATGTCTATTTGGAGTTTTTTATTTTTTATTTTTATTTTTTTATTTTTACTTTGGTCCTCGCTAACTTAAAATCTTGGGTTCATATCTAAGCTAAATATTTAAAGAGACTGATGTGAACGCTCTAATCCAAAAATAATAGATAATAATAATAATAATGAAAACTCTTCTACTACCTTTGCTAAGAAAGGAAAAGAAAAATGATTGCAAGAATGGAAGGTGAGTATACCACTTTGGTTATTTCCTTTAATCGTAGTAAAGTTCTAAAAGAAAAACGTTCTTCCCATTATAACAAGCATTCATATAATTGCAGATTCGAAGAAGTGTGCCTAGCTCATACAAGAAGGCTACGAAAGACCCCCAAACTTTGTCTTGTTTTAGGAATTGAATCAATTTATTTATTTTTTGAAGAAGGAATTGAATCCATTAATATGGTAAATGAGACTTGAGAATTACGCTAGGAGTCTCTTATCAATGCCGGTCTATATTGGCTAATCAAAGTCATACAGGATACAGCCATAAACGAACGACTCAAAAGGAAAATCAAGGGTGCTTTCAAAAGATAAAGATAAAGCACTTCGCATAATACGTTCGCATTTATGTAGTCTTTATTTATATTTATTTTCTTTGAGAAGAATTCCTATAGTCTTTAAATAGCACACAAACTATAAGACTTTTTACACCGTCCCAAGACAGCTTTAGTTTCAAAATTCGTAACCATGGCTTGAAAGTTTTGAAGCTTTTTTTTTTCTCACATGGTGGACTGAACACAATTTGAGGACTAATGCGAAAACTTTTATGGAACTTTATGTATTAAATATCAATTAATATATTTAATTTATTAATAATTTATATATATAGTATATATATATATATATATATATATATATATAAACAAAACCTCTGAACCTCTCACAAATTCCATATAATCACTATTTTCTTTTTCTTTTCTTTTAAATTCTTTTTGATTTTCATTCCCCCACCATATAGAGTTTTGGGTTGTGGTGATAGCCTTACTTCAAGGACACTTTGGAGGTAGTTTAAACATAGTATATTCTAATCATTGGAAAAATGGGTTTTGGCCCTTTTAGACGAAAAAAAAAAATCAGCATGTTGTCCCCTTTCCCAAACTATTAGGAAAATGCCCTTCTTTTGAAATTCGATTTTCTTAAAATCGAGTTTCAAAAAAAATTCTAAGCCTATAGGAATGTTTAGGAGCCTATAGCGACGTTTTAAGGACCTATAGTGGCGTTTTGTAACTCGAGCTCCATGAATCGAGTTTAGGTAAATTTTTTTTTTTTTTTTTTACCTTAACTCGATTTCATGTAGTTAGAGTTCTAAAATGCTGTTATAGGCTCCTTAAAACGTTGCTATAGGGCTTAACTCAATTTTGACAAAAATCAAGTTTCAAAAAGGGGTATTCCCCTATTATTTGGGAAATGGGGTAACATGCTGATTTGTTTTTTTTTTGTGAAAAGGGCAAAAGCCTATTTTCGCCTCTAATCATCAGGCCATAAAAATACGTTCTCATTTAATACACTTGACGTGTATGTCTTATATTGACGGCACGTAATAGCCCAATTTATAAGAAAAAACTTTGAAAATTTATTATTGTTTTTTCGTTTTCTCCTTTAGCTGTAAGAGTTAAGACCTTGACCCTTTGGATCTAAAGGAATAAATTGGAGAGAAAGAGGAGAAAAAGAGAGTATACCGAATAAATAGAATTTATACTGCATTTTGGGGTTGTGAGTTAAATAAACAATCACTTGGAATTTCACTTATAAATTTAGGCTCAAATCCTTCTATCCCTCAACTATGGAATTATCACAAAAAAAAAAAATTATTGGAGGAGTTCTTTGTGAGAAATTTTACTATGTGAGATTCAACTAACTCACAGCTTAATGGTCTAATAATGAGTTTATGCTTAACATCATTATGTTAACCACAATCACTTTTGTCATCATTGTTCAATATCTCGATACCATCACTTGACTAGTCAACCACGTAGGTTCTAGT